>JANHFK010001779.1:17704-32129 GCA_036250565.1 Sibynophis collaris
GGTTCATGTACGCATGCGTGGGGGCATTGCATTATGGGTGTTGGCACGTGGGCGCACAACCCCCCCTGCGCTCCCCCCGCTTTTGGCACGCGACGGGAAAAAGGTTAGTCATCACTGTCCTCGTGAATAGAGAGGGCTTTGTTGTTCAGCATCCTTCACCATAGCTGAATTAGAACTTGTTGTCTTCTATTGTGGAAAAGCAGGTAAGGGATAAGGAGCATTCCTATATTCTTGGTTTTTTTTCTTTTAGTGTCTTATGGCATGTACCTACATTGATGTAGAGGAGGCAGATGGAGTACGGCTGCGTCCTCTGGCCAAAGATTTGCTATGTAGCTTAGAGATGGTGCGGATGGTACTCCGAGAGCAAAGCTTAAACCAACCTGGACCTTATTCAGAAACTATCCGGAGAGCATTAATCCGCTTTGATGTGCTTTTTGCTGAGTTCGAATTGAGGTATAACTAAATTCACTTATATATCAGTTTATGTCCTACTTGTTAATCCTCCAAAGAAATCAGGGTTAGAAAGGACTTTGGTCAGAGTTAGAAGTAGGAACCACAGTGTGGGCTGTGAGTCCCCGACCTTGGGAGCAATAGGCAGTACTAACCTTTTGAGAAGAAAACAGCTGCTTGGAGTAGGGGTGCTCATTGATAAAAGGTAGCTACAATACAGGGACAAGGCTTGGTAAAGTATATTAGGTAATATACTGAATAAACTGAACTGGATTATGGAGCAATAAGTGATAGATAGACTCAGAGATGAAAAATCCTAATTGCTGTTCTTTGGATCATAAACAAACTAATGCCAAAAACCTCTTGGATAAATCCAATTAGTTACACATAATCCTGAATTTACAGTTGTAATTCTTGATTTACAATTACCAAAATTATGCCCCAAATTTCCATTGCTAAGCAAGATATTTGTTAAGTGAATTTTGCCCCATTTTACAAAATTTCTTGCCATAGTTTTAAGTGAATCACTGCACTTGTTAGTAACATAGCTTTTAAGTGAATCTAATTTCCCCATTGACTTTGCTTGTCAGAAGGTTGCAAGAAGTAATCACATGATCTGGGGACACTGCAACCATAATAAATACATGCCAGTTGCCCAGCATCCAAATTATGATCATGTGGCCATAGGGATGCTGCAACAGTCACAAGTGTGAAAAATAATCATAAGTCACTTTTTCAGTGCCTTTATAACTTTGAACTGTCACTAAATGAATGATTGTAAGTTGAGGGTTACCTATTTTAAGGAGTGACAACAAAATAGTATTTGATAAAGAAACAAAAAGAGGGCAACTATTTTGGAATTTGAATGCAGAGGGGTTGCATTGTATGTTAATTTGGACTTCAAACTGTGTCTCTTTTCCAGCTATGTGTCATCTTTAGTTTCTGTTAAATCCCCTGAAGAGATCTATAGGCAGCAGGAGATTGTTGTGCTCTTCTGTGAAACCGTGTCTAGGTGAGCATTCTGATACAGCTTCTTCACTCTCTGTAATCTGGGCCAGCACATATATAATACAATGATACTAGACTTTGTAAGCAAAGCTTTAATCATTCCTTTGGATAACTATCTTGGCCCAATGTACATTCGGAATAATCAATTGGAATTTAGACATATCCACAGATTTATTTTCTAATTCTCTGCCTCTTCATTCTCTTTGCTTACCTAGAGCTTTGAAACTTGGCTACTTGACTCAGGAGATGATTGATGGATATGAACCCCAGCTGATGTTCACCATTCCACGCCTAGCTATTATTAGGTATGTGTTTAGTAAACAGCTGGTGTTTGACTACCAAATCAGCCACCTACAAGATGGAAACTATAGAAACAGACTTCTGTAGGTTGGAATTCCTAAAATGTTGGACATCATAGTTCTAATGATCAAAAGTAGCATGATCCATATATTTCTAGCAGAAGAATTTAGAACAAGTAATTTGACATAACATTTACTCAGTAAAATAAGTTATTACTATGGGTTCAGATTTGCATCTTTCCTTGTGTTATTCTGCATGGTTGACATTGGTGAATATAATATGCTCCTCCAAAGAATGCTTTACAGTTTATGAAATTCTTTCTCCTTCTTTGCTATGGAACTGCAACCCTGATTTATGTCTAAAAATTGTTATTTTATATAAAACTTTGGGAATCTGTTTCCTTGTTAGAATTTATATAGTAAAGGATCCAACTTTTCTTTAAATTCATTTGAAATTCTCTTGTGACATATTAGTTCCCTGGCATAACTGTTCATCTGAAAATCACATTTCATGTTTTTGTGATCTTCATCATGTGTATGAACTTGTTTCTGCTTTTTAAAGCACAGGAGTCTGCATATCAGATGTGTTCCTGATATAGAAAGGAACCCTGCTGATCGCTTAACACTGCCATCAAGTTATTCTTAGTAGCTGGTGTAGAATATGAACTGAGATAGTTAATTCAAATTTTCTGGATACCTCTCTTTTCAAACAGCCCTCTTGCCTGCCTTTCCTGAGTTGGGGGTAAGGAAGAAGTAGCAACTTTTTAATTGGGTTGGTCTTTCAAAAGCAAATTTTATTTTATTATGAATCCTTACTAGGATAGTATTTGCTAATGGCAAATCTATTCACTTCTGGTTTTGCCAAATTCCAATTACAATAGTCTTTCAAAACATGATATCTCCTATCTTGGCAAAAAGCAGTAATGGTACTTCTATAAGATGCATTATGGTCAACAATAACCTCTGTAAGAAATGAAAGGGCTTAAGAAAAGTAATTCTGAAAGCTGTTGAAAATGAAAGCTTATTTATGAAAGGCTTAGACAACTTGGTGTACTATATACCTTTTCTTATTTTATTTAAAAGACTTATATAGCTATGGATTATAACCACAATCCTGGGCAAATCACAAGACAATAAAAACAACCAAACAAGTGTAATAAAAACTCTGGTATCCCTGGGGCAACAGTCTCCCACACATCCACATATCATCTTGTTGGGTTCATCCTAAACCAATGCTTGAGGGAAGAACCAGCTCTTCAAGGCCTTCCAGAAAGCAAGGTGACAGTTACGACGGTGTCATTAATATGCTGAAAAATGATTGCTAAAAGGAATTAATAAATGAACAATCTGGTTTTACTAAGATTGTGCTTTCCATGAGACACTGTGTGTATATGTCAAGTACATTTATTCTAATGGACAACGTTGGGTACCCCTAACTGGCATTTTATTTTATTGCCTTCTATGCAGTGGCCTTCTGATCTATCCAGATGGACCCCTCAATTTGGAAAGGAGACCAGAGGAGATTTCTCGAGTCTTCAGCCCTTTTTATGTCTTGCTTAGAAAAATCAGGTACGGTATGTGACTATAGCATTGCTGTATAGGAATACAATTAATCATTGAGGGGGGTTAGTGGAAGATTTTGCTTCCAAATTGTATATTCCACAGAACTCTAGCTGTGTTTTTCCTGGACAAAAGCACTTCAGATTACAGCCTAAATTCTTTCACTTAGGATAACATTCTCTATATCTAGTAATTAAGTAGAGGAGAGACGTAATTTCTTGTTTATCTGTTCTCACTGATGCAATGGTTTAACATAACCATGGGTTTAAAAAAGGGGGATAGGCTTTTTTTAAAACTTCAGTTCTTGTTGTGTTGCTCTCTGATGAAGTGAAGCAACCCTGAATATATTTTAACAAATAAAAGATTGCCATCAAAATTATCCACTTTAAGGACAAATCCTTCCCTTCCTCATCATCCAGTCAGAGCTGAAGAAACTTCTTGGATGAGAAGCAAAATGTCTTCAAAGAAAAACCAGAAAGTCCAGTTGCCTTTCCACATTCCTTCCAATATATTGTTAGAACACAGCTGTCCATCCTGTAGATTAGGATCACTTAATTTTGTTGCCACTGATGTTTCCTTCATGGACCCTTCCTCTTACAGGGATTTGCTGCGTGTGCTTTCCAAGGAGGAGTTGTACAAGCTGGAGAAACGTGTGCTGAATGAATGCACTGCAGATTCACAGCCTTGCAGTAATAAGGACTCTCCGGACCTCCAGGGTTTTGCATCTCAGTGTGCCTTCCCATCTATACCAAGGTGTGTCTAAGAACCTTCTCCTCCCCTGCAGTCTCCACCCACACATTTGAATGCGGGGTTGCCTAACTTCGTCTTATAAATATAGCTTACTGAGAAGGTCTTTTGGGGCCATCAAAAGGTCAGGATCAGGAGATACTTTGTAGTATGCAATTAAATGGGAAGTTTTTGTCCAGTGTTAACTACTTGAGATGAAAGGGGTAGATGGATAACAGAATCTGTCAGAGAGAGAAGCCACAGACTGAAGCCTGTTTGATCCATAAACTTATATCTTGCATGTCTCTCTTTCCTAAAAAATATGGAAAGAGTTGATATTTTCATTTGTCCCCAAGGTAAAACAGAGACACGGTGTGTGCATAACTTTATTTCAGTATTTCCTTGATTGCCATGCATTTTTTAAGGGAGGGTATGGTTGAAAAGCAATAATAAAAATAAGCTCTTTACATTTTTTCTAAAAGCTTGTTCTCCTTTTAGCAGGCCTTTTGTGCAGGAATCTAATAGTGCTCAGAGAGGAATGTTCAGAGATATTCCACTGAACTCGCGATGGTTGGAATTACGAGGCCGTTACCGCAATATAGAGGACATGATTCACACATTATTTGTCTGTATTTCTGGTGAGTGCTCCATTGCTTGTATTCTGTAGCATGATGGCTATTAGCTTTTATCTAACAGTTTGCAAAATAATGATTAAACAAGGGTATTTTGCTGTAAGCCACTCACAATCATTTAGGGTGGAGCAACATAGAAATGTCAGTAGTAATTAAGGATGTGGTTTTCTTTAAGCCATCCATCGCTACCATGGTCCATTTTTACTGATAAGATCAGTAACTGGGAACTATTTATGCTAGGAACAAGTATAAAGCCTATTAAAATAGTGAGGTATTTCCTTTTGGAAATAAATGTACAGTAGAACAAGTTCAGTGTACCAGATAAATGCCCCCAGATCTGATTAATTTTTGTAGCTTTTTTCCAAAAATTAAGGGAGAGAAGGAAAGAACTGAAAGTCCTACTGAAATGAAGCAAAGTTCCAGAAAATCAAGGCTTAGCCTACAGATAACCTTAACCATGTTAGGAAAATAAAATTGGGCAAATCCATATGTGGTATGTTACAACAATGCGCCCAGTTCCTTGTTGCTTATAAAAGGGATTTGTTTCATTTCTTATACTAATGTTATATTTAGTTTTTTGCTTTAGTCTAGAATTTTTTTACAATTATCTTGTAAAAATGGCTAGTACTACCCCTAAATGTTAAAACTGGGGTTAAGAATAGATGGCTTAATATGTTTGAATTGGGTACATCTCCGCTCATTTTCTAGTTGGCCCCCAAATAATATTTAAATGTATTTATTTAAATCATTGTATACCGTTTTTCTTTTCTAATAAGCTGGCTTATTTAGATTTTCAAATGTCTGCTCTGTTTTAAGATAATTTAATAAAAATGGGTATTTGCTTATTGTGTATTTTGTTTTATTATGAAAGGAGTCTTTTGTACCAAAGTCTGCCATGATCCCCTCCCCATGTGCAAGTGAAATGCTCAAAATGCTGTGTTTTGGCAGGAGTGGCAGACCAGCTCCAAACTAATTTTGCAAGTGATCTGCGCAGCATTCTGAAGAGTGTCTTTAAAATTGTGACCTCCCAAGTGGAAGAATTGGAGGTGACAGACACTGGACGTGAGTGAATCTTCTTTGCTAACCTATAGCTCCATAACCTTGTCTCGTTGTGCAAAGCAGCATGAGAAGAAGATGGCATGTTACGATGAGGGCATACAGTGCTGTTCCAAAAATTACCAGGTTCTGCAATAGTGTTAGTGATGCATCAGGATTCGGGATCCTGTAACACTTAGATCAGTTGCATGTAATTACCAGGATAGCTGTAGTTGATAGGATCCCTTGCTCCATGCAATTCATTAATTATCTTCCCTTGTTGCTTTCTTTCAACTGGGGAATGAGCAAAGTAAAAATGTCTTTTCCTCACTCTCACCCTCCTCTGCATTTTTTAAAAAATTACTTTTTATATTTTTTAAATTACTGTACTTATACACATATACATACCTTTCGAAGGGTGTTCATCCCAAAGTGCATAGCTAAATGTCTATGGAGATTTTCAGTCATCCAAGACAAGAAAGTCTTGAAAAAACACCTTTGGGACAGTTCTTGGAATGGCTATTAATGTTTTATTTGCTCATTATTTGGAACAGAAATGTTTCCGTTAAGTGGCAGCAGCCCTGTAGGCTAATATCTTTCCCCTTTTCAGAGTTGAATCTCTGTGTGGCACCAACAGCGCCTTTCTTGACAGACTGTGCTCTTTGCTCCAGCAGCAGAGAAGGTGTGAGGAGAGAAGGTAAGAGCTCCAAGTGTGCAATGGGTTCTCTACGGGCTCCTAATAAGCAAGGGTTCTGCCTCTGATGACCTTGTTCACAAAACAGCTGCAACCAATATTTGCAAGAGAAAATGTTCCTATCTTTAGGAATAATCTAGGTATAGTTAGGGTCACTACTGAGGCTCCGTTTGGGGTAGTGGTTAAAGTACCAGGCTAGAAATTGGAGTTCTAGTCCCACCTAAGATACAAAGCCAATTGGGTGACCTGGGGCCAATCTCTCTCTGCCTCTCTCTCTCAGCCCTAGGGAGTAGGCAATGGCAAACCACTTCTGAAAAACCTTGCCATGAAAACTGCAGGGAGTTGTCCAGGCAGTAACCAGCAGTCAAGACTGACTCAAAGGCGTGCATGTACACAGCCACACTCACAGAAATACATTATCTGATAAATGATGCTTCACTTGTCAATAGTTCATACTTCATTGATACCTTATCATATCAGTGTGATATGAGCTGAGCTGTATTAGTTTTTCCTATTCTGAAGCTCCCTGGGTTTCCCTAGATTTTTGCTTCCATAACTTATGGTTTTTTTTTCATTTAATGAGCTCTGTGCCTGACTATTCAGGGATATTTACTTGAATAAAGACACTAGACACTTGAAAAATTGGAACAGGGGGGTTTATGATTCTGAGTGGCTTTAGAAGACTGATATACAACTATCTTGCCAACTACGCTTCTGTTCCTTTACAGATACTTTGGTGCCACCAGACTGGGTACCAGACAGCACTTCCAGCCACTGTATGGCTTGCCATGTGCCTTTCACTTTTCTTCGGCGACGGCACCACTGCCGGAGTTGTGGGAAGGTAAGCGATCAGGGCTACTTTGGGGTAGTTCCACCCATCATGAACTCAAGAATGCTGGGAGCTGTAGTTCAATTCAATTCATGAATTAGATTATTTTCCAAAAAGATCCTTCTTGTGTCTGGAAGGGGGATCGGAAATGCAGATCTCCAAGTGAGACAAACTGAAAGAGGCAATCTATTCAGGGGTTGGTGACTGAGCTACCAAGCAGTTAAGAGCAGTAAGAAAGAAGAATGGAGTAGCCCATCGTGTAAAAGAAAGGATTAAATTGCAGCTTGTTGGGTATTCCTGTGTTGGGCCTTAAGTTTAATTATGATTGGGTATTATCCTTTCTACTTCAGTCTGCTTCATTGGATGTTTCTAGTTATACATACGTTTATTAAATTCAAGTTCATACATAGGTTTATTATTACTTTCTTTCATGCAAAGGAAGCAAGGCTTGTTATCAAGTTGCTCTTGATGGACATATTTTTATTTTTTTCTCAGATCTTCTGCTCTCGTTGCTCATCCCACTTGGCAGCACTGCCTCATTTTAGGCATCTGAAGCCAGTCCGTATCTGTACACACTGCTACACTACCCACTTGCCTTCAACAAATAAGAATGCCAATTGCCTGTGAGCATCAGTTTCTGGATGAAGGCTTTATCAAATACCATCTGTGCCTGAGCAACCTCCAAGAACTGGAAGACAATTGCAACTCGTCTCACCAGCAAAGGGTTATGGGAGCAATCACACCTGTCTTACTAGGATTCTCCAGGGGGTGAAAACAAAGGGCTTTTGGTTATCAGGCAAGAGTTTGGTTGGAGGAAGAAGCACTAGGTTCTTAAAAGGGGGAATGAACTCTTGCATTTTTATACTAAAGAACTCTTGGGATTTTGGGGGTGGGAACTAGAATCTATCATTAAAGAAGTCTGAACAAATTCTTCTATGTGCTAATAAAGCTGGCTGTTTCTATAATGGAATGATGGCCCACGTAGAAATTACTTGGTGCTATTTACCTGATTTCTGGTAAAACCTAAGAATAATTTATTGTCCTAAGGTTAGTTTTTAACCCAAAAAATGAGATTGTGTTACCAGATTTGGATGCATGTGCAATAAGGGCTTTAGGATACTTCTGGTTGGAACTGAAAGGCAGGACCTGGATTTCCAACAATAATTTGAGGAGGACAGCCATGGGCTTTTGCTCTTCAGCTCTTGATATACATAAGAGCTGCAACACTGTTCATATGCAATGTATATTTGTAAACTCTTCTGCCACTGTGGGAGATGCTTTGGAAACCTACAGTATCTGGGATTCATACAGTTTTCTGAAATGACTGGTTATCATCCTGCAAACCTGGCTACATTAAAAGATCTCTCTCTCTCTCTCTCCCTCCCTCCCGCCTCCCTTCCTCCATCTATCCATCTATCATCTCCATCCCAGAAGGCAATGCAAATTATTTCCATAATGCTGCCAAGAAAACTGCATAAAATCAAGTCTGACTTGAATAAACTAACTTTTTACTTGAAAAATGCTGTGTGTTGCTATTGCCATCTTGTGTATTCTGAATTCAAAATTATTGCTTTTGCTGGATTTAGCTGTTAGGTTGCTGTTGGGTGTTGACAGACAGAATCTGCTGTTGCAAATACACTCTACAAATCTTGTTGTTGTGCTATTTTTCTTTTCCCACCTCATTTCAACTAGAGGATTTTGTGTATTTGTCAGCTTGTGTAAATGTGGGTGACTGGTTTTGGCTCTAGTACCTTATGTGCTAGATAATCTCTTTGATGTCAGTTGAATAGCAAGTATCAGCATTTATTAACTGCACACAAGACGTAAGCATGCCTTCCAGCCCATGAGTCATCCAGGAGAAGCTTAAAAGGGAACTTAAACCACCTGCCTAGCATGGGAAGAGATTTTGACATTTTCATACTTGAATATTATAAGAATGCTATGTAACATTATTGACTGAAGTATATAGATCTCTATTAAGAGTAACACGTAAATCAGCATTTCAATAATCTTTCCCTTGCTCGTAATTCTTGCCTAAGATCTGCATAATTTGTTCATTATAATCAGAAACTTTTCCTGTTTTCTGATGCTTGCCCCCTAACTGCATTGCTGATATGCAACAAAGAAGTGTCACTCCAGTTTTAAAAAATGGAATTTACAACTGGGGTCCAAACAATTCTTTAAAAATATTCAAGCCATAGTCATCTACAAATTCATTTGCCATTTAGAAATTATTGAGTGCAAGGCTATGATGGAATGTGCACCTGGAGCAGGGATAGGCAAGGGGCCACATGAAAAACTAGGACTGTTATGAAGGGCCAAATTAATAGGTTGAACTTAATTCTGCCACTGGCAGAAGGGAGGAAGAAGTGCAGAGCCACATCTTGCTTCAACCCAGCCACGTTCTGCCACTCAGAAAAGCTTTTCTCTCTCCAGCCAATTAAAGGAGTGCAGTCTGCTGCTTCTCCCACGTCCTGCAGCTCGCTTATTTACATTTTATTTTCTAATTTCCAATTGACCTCATGCAGGCCAAACACAGACAGCCAAAGGGCCGGATGTGGCCCAGAGCAGTAAAATATTCATGTCTGATCTGGAGAATTGGTGGATAGGAGTTTGGGCAACAGAGCTTTCCCAGGAAGGGAGCTGTAAATCTTATCAGAGAGGCCCCTTGGATGGGGGGAAGGAGGAAGAAGTTCAATGTAGCCACTTCCTAGAATCTCTTAGGATATATCTAGTAAAGTAGAGAGCTTTAATCTGGTAAGATTTAGTCCATTAGGTATAAACAAAATATTGGATTGGATTAAATTTTGCTATGTTACATTTAATCTTGGGCCTAACAATGGCTGTTTAAACCAGTGTAAGAAAAATGCCATTAGAACAGAGTATAAACTTTAATATGCCCCCAAGTATATAGACATGCAAATGCATATCCATTAAAATACCATCTTATTTCAGATTTGCCGTTTCTCGTACTATAGCTGCATGAAAATCTTTTTCACTGAAAAATATGACATATTACAAACTCATCCCATTCAAATTTTGAAAAATAGAATGTCCAGGTGAGAAAAAAAGAAGGTACTTGATTCCACATGTTCATTGCACATCCTATGTTTAAAATTGTATGTTTTAAAGATGTGTTAGGGAGTGCAGCCCTCTCTCTACCATTAATTAAATACAATAAATTTGGCTTCTAATATATCTTTATGTTCGATCAGGGATATCCAACCTTTTTGGTTTGCCTGGGTCATGTTGAGCGAAGAGGAATTGTCTTAGCCTACATATAAAATATATAATTTATGCACGCAAATAACAAACTTCCTTTATTTTGGAGGGTCTTGTGGGCTGAATTGCTAGCTGTTCAGGGCTGCATATGGCCCATGGGCCAGGATATACTTGCACTGGATCTTAATCATCAGTTTTGCCTCTCTGCTGAATAAAGTTGCTTCTGGAATGGACTGCTGCTTTCTGTCCCTCATATCTTGCCAGCTATGGCAAGACCAACACAATTTTGTTCTGTAACAAATAACATTTCTCCACCCACTCATTCCCAAATACAGAGCCATCATAGTGGTAGCTGAGGCAAAATATCTTCAGGACATCTGCTTTCAGGCAACAAGGATACAATAATAAATAGCTAGTCATAGATGTACCCTTTCATGATTCCTAGCATGAGTTGCCTAAGGTGATTTCTCATTCTACCTATCAGTGGGGCTGCCTGTGAGTATAAATTGGAATGGTGCGCTTTTTCTATAAAATGTAAATACAACTCCACACTACAATTATTTTTAAAAACAAAAACATTTCTGTGCAGGAAGCTAAGTGTTTATGGATGATGATAATAATTTACTAAATTTATATGCTGTCTTGACTCCTTGCAACTCTCATAATCCATGGAATACCTTAAATGTAAACTAAGATTGCATATGAGAAAGTTACATCTGGGTTACATCTGAAGGTAAGACTACATTGTGAATTTGTAGCAGGAAGGTTGTTGTTTTTTGCAACACCTATTAATTGTGCAATATGAGAATTATAATTAAGCATGGCTGGAGATCACCTGGTAGAATCATATGGCTTCTGTAGCTTTTATAGCAACATCCAACCTTGTTAAGGATAAATGAAATTTGTTTCTATTACTGTACTGATGTATCACCTGCCCCGTTGCCTGAATTATTTTATGGAATAATTATGTGTATTGCTTAAAGGAATGTGTATGACTCTTGCCTTATGTTTTTTTTCTCCCTAAAAATAGTAAGGTATATATGCTGATCATTTGTTTCTAACTAGGTACAGATTAGCGAGCACACACACATGAATGTACGTATCTACAGGCATTGTTAACATAATTACTCAAGATCAAACCCTAGTAAGGGTAAAATAAATAATAAAACCCTATAAAACCCTAGGAAGACCACCCCTGGAATACTGCAACCAATTTTGCTCACCATACTACAAAAAAGATGTTGAGACTTTGGAAAAAGTTCAGAGAAGAGCAACTAAGATGATCAAAGGCCTGGAGGCTAAGACATATGAAGAACGGCTGTAGGATTTGTGTTTGGCTAGTCTAAAGGGGTGACATGATAGCAGTATTCCAGTATTTGAAGGGCTGCCACAAAGAAGAGGGGGGTCAAATTATTCTCCAAAGCACCAGAGGGTAGGACAAGAAATAATGGTTGGAACCTAATCAAGGAGAGAAGCAACCTGGAACTGAGAAGAAACTTCCTAACAGTGAGGACAATTAACCAGTGGAAGAGTTTGCCTCCAGAAAGTGGGCGCTCCATCATTCCATCCATTTAAGAAGAGACTGGATAATCACTTGTCTGAAATGATATATGGCATATACATATACATACATACATACATATGGTATATACCATATACCATTTCAGACAAGTGACTGTCCAGTCTCTTCTTAAATGGATGGAGTGATGGAGCACCCACTTTCTATAGATATAGATGCTTGAGCAGGGGGCTGGACTAGAAGACCTCAAACGTCCTTTCAAATATTCTATTCTATTCTATTCATTTATTCCATCCCATCCGTTCTATTCTTAATAGGGAAAGTCAAGGGCGGCAACGGAGCGAAGTAATCACTCCAGAGACCGCAGGAAATCCACGGAATCTCTTGAGCGCGCGGCTCAAGAGATACGAGTGAGAGACTGTAGATTTGTGAGAATTTGTGCCGCTACATTATAATCGTGAAGACTTTTAGCTCGAACGGTGTGAGGTGAAAATAGAAAGGCGCAGCCTCCCCTCAAAAGAGACAAAGAAACAGCGGCGGACGCCGTTGACAATTCAAAACCGTTATTCGCCCCCCCCCCCCGACTAGTCGCCATCTGATTGGCCGAACTGGCTCCGAAGGCGGGGAAAGGGAGTGGAGGCGCAGGTATAAAGAGCCGCTTACCACCACCACCACCACAAACACACCCCACTTTCAGGCGCCTATCTCCTTCGTGATTGGCTCCGGTTAGCCACGAAAGCAGCGATTGGTGCAAAAACGCTTCTCTCTGCGTTGATTGGCTGAGGGAAGAAGTGGCGCCTCTCGACGTTCTTGCCGTCCCCCGAGGATGGTGGCGGAGCTTGTGAGGGAATCCGAGTGAGGGTTCCTTGCTTTTCACGCGCTGCCTCGCATGCCCTTCCGCGGTGGTAATACCATTCCTTAGCGGGGTTTCGTCAGTAACAGGGCCCGATTGTCCTTCCAAAACCCCCTCAGGAATAAGAAAGGACGAGAGGGCGCAGGAATCTGCAGAGTATTGTCAGCAAAGTCAAGATGACGCGATGCGATCGCACCTTCAGACTTTTTCGGTGTGAGGCGTGATCGTGGCTGCCATTTTGACTTTTTTGACCCTACCCTGTTTTTAGGAACCAATACGTTCCTACCTCTTTTCACTTCTTTACTGCGGCATATACTGAATATTCTGCCTAATATTTTTTTTCCTAATGCTGTTTTCTTCTTAAGGATTTATAGGGTTTGACAATCAACAGCAGAGGGAAGTGATCTCAAAAAGCTAAGCACAGTCAATGGGACCTGGGATTTGGAATCACATTGCTGGAGACTGACTGGAAATAGAGTATCCTTGAAGAAGCGGTGGGGTTGACTTTTGCACTGTTGTGCAAAACAATGCATATGACCCCAAGATTGCAGCTCAGTAAGGAAACCTTTACTTTGTATAGCACTACACAGTCTGTGCTCTGGCAATAAGCCCTGTCTTCCTTAGTGATTATTCTTATTGAATTATAAATTCTTATTGAAAGACATAATTCACTAGAGTTCTGCAGGCATCATTTCATTTATTTATTGAATTTGTATAACGCCCTTCTCCCTTCCGGGACTCAGGGCGGTGAACAGACATAACTAAAACAATGTAATACAATAAATATAAATATAAACTTTAAAATATTTTAAAATAAATTAAACAAGCATCAAACCTTGCACAAGCCAACACTGCTCTTACTGTGTTAGATTGAATTATCTTTAAAGTATGCAGAGACCAGTAATTCACTATTGGTATAATCTCGGTGAATAACATGGTATTTAGATCCAGTCATCCATTACCATTGACCATTACACTGATGGTTAATGTTGAAGTCCAAAATTTCTGGAGGACATTAGCTTGCATATCCTAGCATGAATGGTCTAACTCTAAATTTACCAAAATATCAGCCTTATGCTTAGGTTATAATCTAAAAATAAGCATATTCTATTTTACTAGTTTTTCCTGTTGTTCAACTTCCATCTCCTTAAATTAATTCCTTCACAAGCATACATTTTGTTTTGAATATCCTGAAACAGACAGCAGGTGTTTTCTATTGCAGGCTTACTTCACAAAAAGTTGGTCTGGATATTCCTTGTTTAGTATGTTATGTTAACCTATGCACTGGTTTGCATAGCTGAGTTTTGTAAATTGTTTTAGTAACCCAACCTTGGCCTTATTTCAGGAGAAAGCCATCAAACCTCTTTCATATTCTAAAGATACAATAAAAAGTTTTTAAAAAGACTGGATTGTTCTACAAAACTTTCTCTTTCAAACTTTTCAGGAATCAATATCATTGTACAATAATGGTTTCTAAAGCTTTTGAGGCTCTTTGGAGGTGCTTTCTGTTGTCATATTGTGACAAAATGAAGTAGATAAATATTGTGTCATTCCAAGCAGCTGCAGGGGGGGGGGGGGGGCAAAGATATTGGACACAA
>JANHFK010001779.1:69488-79861 GCA_036250565.1 Sibynophis collaris
TGAATTTTGATCACATGACAATGGGGATGCTGCAATAGTTGTAAGTGTGAAAAATGATCATAGGTAACTTTTTTCCGTGCTGTTGTAACTTCAAACAGCCACTAAATGAACTGTTGTAAGTCGAGGACTACCTGAACTATAAAGATGGTGGTGATTTCTTCTTCTAATGGACAGACTCAGATTATATCTAAGACAAAACCAGTAATTTAGCTGTAACATGAATTGCTTCTTTCACTCACCTGTAACGCCCCACTTTCACCCAGACCACTTCCTTATAGTGTGGCTTCTTGCCAGCCTTGCAGTCATTACAATACCAGCTCCCTTCTGGCATGTCAATGCTCAGACACTCCCGATGGAATGCAGCAGGGCATGACTCACAGCACAAGAGGCTACCACCTATAAGGACAAAAGGTGGGTTATCACAGTCATAGGATTTATAATCAGAGGCCTTAAAACCAATGTAATATGCAAGTATTTAATGCTACAACAACTATTTGTGCAGAGATGCCCTTGCAAGACTGAGTTTTCTTTTTAGACTGGCCAGCATCTTTCATCTAATTGTATACCACAAATACCGGTAGTTCACATGATGATGAAGGAATCTGGGAGAAATCATCCCTATACTTTTCAGAAAAGATGCAGAGTAAACCTTAACAGATATATAAATGAAGCTTCTGATCAATCAAGCCCTAACTCATCTTAATATCTTATGCTGAGGTTTAGTTTTATCAGACTTTGCATGGGGATAATATCTAGGATATTTTTTGCTTTATTCTTCCGATACACCCGTCACAAATTCCCTTTCCTATCTTCAGAGGTATCTTCCAATACAATAACAAAGAATTCTTCATTAAAATATATACAGTGCATTACATCCAGCAAACAATGCATTACCTTCTGAGCAAACAAAACACCAGCTGACGTTTACATGCTCATGGTTTCTACAGCCCCTTCGCGGGGTAAAATGATTGGGGCAGATAATGCTGTTGGAAGCAAGAATCATTGTCCCAGCAGCAAGGCAGAAATCATTTGAGTGGTATGCAACAGGGCACCGCACACAACGCATCAAGCGACCTAAAAAGAAATATATTGAATTGCAGTTCTAACAATTAATATGTCTGGGAAATAATAAAATTCAAATTTCAATTTTTAAAAAAGTCCACTGAGTCTTTAAATGTCTACAAATAAAAGCCCACATCTTGCTCCAAATTTTGGCATCACTGAACTGACTACATAAAGAAGTCCCCTGTACGTACCTTTAGATGCAGAAATATTAGCTGGGTTAGCAGCATGGCATGTCATACAGATATGCAGTGAGCAGCGAAAGCCCTTGTTCTGTATGACCGTGGGAGGATATTTCTGTATACATTCTTCATGATAGTATTTGCCACACAGAGGAAGTATACAACGCTTTGCATTCTCCCCACTATTCTTGCATACAAAACACGTGTGAACTCCTAAAGGAGAAATCAAGAACAAGAGACAGGGGCATTCAAATACAGCAGCAACAACCACCGAAATTTATAATTAAGACCAGAGAGAAGGTCTCAAAAGGTCTCAAATATATTCTAAATCAGCTGACCACAAGGCCACCTGTTCCCCACAGGAAAAACACTTGTTTGCAACAAGTTCAAACACTTACCTAAGGATATAAGAACCTAAGCAATGCCCTGCTGGATTTAGACCCTTGGACTATCTAGTCCAGCAGTCTGTTCTCACAGTGGCCAGCCAACTTTACAAGGAAGCTCAGTAGCCTCCAGCAGATGTTCTTCAGGGGCAGCCACAATGCCATCCAGGCTAACAGCCATTGTTCCCCATGCTTTCCATTAATTGGTCCAACCCATTTTTGAAGGCTGCCAAGCTGACAGACAGCACCTCTTGATAGTAAGTTGTTTCCATCCACCCAGTACTGTACCTGTGGAACACTCAGTGCAGATAAACTTGCCCTTCGGCATTTCTGAGAGCCCGAGGCACTGCAGGTGGAAAGCACCACAGCACTGAGCTTCACACAGCAACAATTCACCTGGCTTTTCACAGATCTGCATGTAAATGAACAGTATGTCACCATAAGCTGTTTTTTTTTGTATGTACAATAATATACAAAACCCCAGTTGAAACTTCATTTGGAAACATTCAACAATACTTTTTTCTTAAGTATTCTTTTGTAGATTCAGATTCTTTTGTAGAAATACAAGCAATTTAGACTATTTCAAAAGTTAAATTTAAGTCCATCCTATAAGGCAAAATTTAGCTCAATTCCTGTATCTCCTTCCCCTGGCAAATGCGTTTACATGCATTTCTTATCTACCGCAAAGTCAACAGGAAAACGTTTTATGCACTGAAACATAAGGGAGCTAGTTCCCAAACAGAGAAGTCACTAAGCAAATGAATAAGAAGAGCAGACAGTTATTAGGCAGAGGAATTCAACAGAGAGGAGGAAAGGCAGAAAAGAGGGAAGGGAAAAGTGGAAAAACGGAAAAACTGGACAGACTGGTGATTGATTGATTGACTGATTGATTGATTGATTGATTGCTGCTTCTGCTGCTGGCTACTTCCTGGGTGTTCCTGTGTTTGCTTGCTTAATGTTTCCTGAGTAATGTTGGGGTGTAGCTGGAATTCTGTTTGCTGCAGGTATAGGTAGGGCATCTTCATAGGACATACAAGGAAGCCAGTTACTTAGAAACCAACTTTTTAAATTGTTCGTTGCTTATTGGAACATAGAGATGGTGAGCAATCAGCTCTCATGACCTGCAGGGGATATATCATTTTTGGGGGGGGTCCCCTTGACAAGTACATGCTATAAATGTAAACTGACTGCTCCTCTGGAAGAGAAGGCCAAATTATCTATCACTTGGGTTATCAGGGAAGATGGAGAATTTTTAAATCAGGCGCAGGAAATAGTCATACTGGGACATCAAGAAGTCTCCCAGAAGAAGCTTACTGAAAGAGCAGAAATGATGAAACAATTCCCCAAAAGTTTCACAGGTAGTCCTTGACTTATGACTGGTCCCTTAGTGACCATTCAAAATTACGAGAAACCTCCCAAGGGAACTTAAGACCTAGTTCTGAAGTTGTGACATCCTCTCACTGATGGTCACATGACCATATTTTGAGTGTGCAGCAACCAGTCTGCATTTACAGCAGTTTGCAGCATCCTGCAATCACATGACTGCATTTTATAGTATGGGCGAACTGCCTTTTGACCATCATGACATATGACTGTGATGGATAGATTCCATTATGGTTGTATGTCGAGGACTACCTGTACACGTGCTGAAAAATATCCCTTCCTAACAATCTACATAGGAACAAATGACACAATTTGTCAGAGCCTTGAAGACACTACAAGGTGCTACCCTGTTTACCCCAAAATAAGACATCCCCTGATAATAAGCCCAATCGGGCTTTTGAGCACATGGCAATAAGGCCATGTGCTTATTTCAGGGTTCAAAAAAATATAAGACAGGGTCTTATTTTCGGGGAAATACGGTATGATATACTGATAGATTGGGTGAAGGGAATGAAGAAAAAGGTGCTTTTTCACCTCTTCCTGTTGTAGAGCATAGCCCAGTAAGAAAAAAATAATAATACTGGACGTGAACAATCTGTCATGCAGATAGTATGGAATGGAAGCAATTTTGATACTTCCAAGGTAAAGGACTTTGGTAAGCTGACCCACATATGAATGGGAAAGAAAGTGTTTGGAAATCACTTTGCAATCCTCATCTGGAGAGCTTTAAACTGAAACTTACCAGGGTTGGGTGAGTGGGGGAAGAGATCCCAGAAAACAGCCATGTATTGAGACCAAGAGGGATATGCAGCTACTCAATAATGAACAACTCAGTAGCAATAAAATGGATCTCATTAATAGAAATCCTTAGATCAAAGACTTGGGCTTTCTCAAAAATGATTCTGGAAGTGATTCTAGAAGTACTACTGCACACTATTCCATTAGGAAAAAAACGGAAGCAGGAAGCTTAAGAAATCATTATGAATACATAGGGAGCTTTTAACTCAGCTGGGAGTTAAAAGTAATAGACATAGGAGAAACAGAAGAGAAGGAATCAGCAAGGAGATAATCAGCAAAGGCAGAAAGGACATTATAAACATTAACATGCAATGGAAGAAGCTTGTAAGGGAAGCTGAAAGCAACAGAGTGACTTTCAAGAATAAAAGATCATGATGACAATAATGATGATGACTTCAAATTTTTATCTGCCCACTCCCATAATTCTGGGCAGTTTGTAAGTACAAATAAGTCTTGTTTTCAAAAGTGTATTTAGGGGGGAAAGAGCAATGTGAACCAAAGCAGTTACTATACAAACACTCTATAAAGAATTGAGGAACGTGGAGTGTTTCTGGTTGTCTAATAGTTTCAAGCCATCCTTACAGTTACTATGTTAGGACAAATATTGGAGGCTACTACCTGACACACATTCTCCTTGAGAGCAGCTCCTCCACCTCGTTCCCCCTGCATCTTTTTGGATGAAGGCAACCCAGGATCATTTTCAGAACCTTCCTCAGTAGTTTCCTTCGGGCTTCCAGCTATTCTGTCACCCTTTAAAAAGAAGAAAAATAGAGATTTTAAACAAATCAACCACATAATATAATATATCCCTAGTGGTTTCCAGATGTTCCATCGGCCATTACACACATGAAAGTTTAATAAATTAGTTTAATTCTTCCACTCATGTGAGCACTTTCATTTTTAAAATAAAACCAAGTAAATGAAAACAACCATTCAGAGCATAAAAGAGAGGAAAACATTTTATAAAGCATATGATTTTATACCAATATAAAATAAAAAACTGAGACACTATAAAGATTCTTGAGAGTCTCTTGGACTGCAAGGAGATCAAATCAGAAAATTCTAAAGGAAATCCATCCTGGCTGTTCTTTGGAAGGACAGATACTAAAGCTGAAGGTCAAATATTTTGGCCACCAAATGACACGAGAGGATTCATTGGAAAAGAGTCTGATGTTGAGAAAGATTGAAGGCAAAGGGAGAAGGGGGCAGCAGAGGATGAGATGGTTAGATAGCATCATCAACACAACAGACATGAGTTTGGGCAAACTGCGAAAGACAGTAGAAGGGGGGAGGCTGGCTTGTTGTGATCCATGGGGTTGCAAAGAGTTGGACGTAACTCAGTGACCGAACAACAACAGATACTATTATTAGACACCACTCAAATTTCAGAACAAAATTACCCCAAAACCTCTAGCTTACCCTAGTCATGTGACTGCCTCAACAATATTAATATTTTAAAATTAACATGATTAGGATTTTTAAAGCAAATGCCTACTTTAGCAGGGAAATACGTGTTGGCAAAATGGTGTTTATTAAAATGTCCCTTCTTATATGTTGTTGTTATAAATATAACAAAAGTTTACTCCTCAATCAAAATTGCAAAGTCACATCATACAAAGCTTAGCAGTACCTCCGTGTTTGGAGTTTCCTCCTGGGTATTGTCACTCTTTTCTTTTTTACAGGGAGTTGCTGCCAAGCTGCGTCGTTGCTGCTTTCTCTTCCTCTGTTTCCCAGGAACCTTTTCAGGAGCTACAAGAAGGAAGACCACACATCTGGAGCTGTATGGAGTTAACTTCCCCACAATACAATTCTGGCATCCTTGGTCCTCAGAACTGAATACCATAATCTAACCTTGGGCACCTTCTGTTAATTGAGCAAAAATGTCTGCAAATTTTGATTCCCCTTCAGTGGCTATATAGACAGTGTCATGACCATGTATATGTATTCCATATTTTGGTTCTAACAGTTTGAAAAATGTGTCTGTCCATTTGCAAACAGCAGACCCTACTTATTCTGTAGGACCATTGTGCAACAAATAATTTATCTGAGAGAGAACATGAGAATACCTGACCATTTCTGTGTTTGAAAGCAAATGATCAATTTGGAATTATATTTTCCTACCTATTCTTCCTTTATAGGACATGTTCGTTTTTAATGCAGACAGTTTATGTCTAGATAAATGCAGCGATTTAAGAATCTCTTAGAAAACTACCTATCAAAATTAAGGAATCACCTCAATTGACTGTGGATGTCTCATCCTTTAGAACAAGGATCGGCAACCTTAAACACTCAAAGAGCCACTTGGATCCATTTCCCACAGAAAAAAACACACCCGGGGCCACAATACCTGGGTGGGCATTGCCAACTCAATGTCACTCACTCCTACCCAGTCACATGACCCACTAGTCACACCTACCCAGCCACAAAACCATTCTCTATGTCTCTCTCCCCCTCCCCCCCCTTTCTGTATCTCTGTGTCTCTGTCCCTCTCCCTATCTTCCCCTCTCTCATCCCCTATGTATCCCTCTATATGTGTCCCTCTATGTCTCTCTCTCTCCCCTCCGTTTGGGTGACTGTTCTTCTCCTTCTTCCTCTTGTGACCTCTTGGCTGGCTGTGCTGAGCAGGGAATGGGGGTATGCGTGGAGAGAGCGTCCTCAAGCGAGCGCCAAAGCTCAGGAAAGGGTGGGCGGCCACTCGCTTAAGGAGGGTCTTAACAGGATGCAACAGGATGCAGCTTCTCTCCTGCACTAATGCCATCATCTCGCCATGTCATCATCCACCCCCAGCAGCTCTTTAGCCAAGCACAGAGGGCGCAACTCCAGCCCGAAGTGGCAGGAAGTGAAGGCTGCCTTAGGTGCAAATGTGGCACAAAGGCAGGTACAGGGTCAGTTTGCTCTTGCACTCTCTGGGACCCTCCACCTCCTCCTTTCATGACCTCCCTGGCCGGCTGTGACTGAGCCGGGAGCATGCAAATACGTGGGGACACCCTTCTGAAGTGAGCCCAAAGCTCAGGAAAGGGTCACATTTGCGCATAAGGCAGCCGTCACTTCCTGCCACTTCAGGCGGGAATTTGTGCCATCTGCGCTCAGCCGAAGAGCTGCCGGGGTGGGGGATGACACGGCAAGGCGATGGCTGGAGCATTAGTGCAGGAGAGAAGCCGCGTCCTATTAAGACCTTTCTAAACGAGCGGCCGCCCACTCCGTGCCACCTTTGCTGCGCTTTGGCGCCCACTTGAGGAGGGTATCCCTGTGTGTGCGCACACTCCCGGCTAAGCCACAGCCAGCTAGGGGGTCACAAGATGAAGAGGGGGCAGGAGAGTGCAGGAGCGAAGCAGCCCTGTACCTGCCTGCACGCTACATTTGCACGTAAGGCAGCCTTCACTTCCTGCCACTTCGGGCTGGAGTCCAAAAAAGAAAAAAGAGGGGCAGGGAGTGGGAGTGGGGCTAACCAGTGATGGACAGGGAGCTGTGGCAGAGGGCTCAAAGAGCCACATGCAGCTCCGGAGCCACAGATTGCCGACCACTGCTTTAGAACATAACCAAAAAAAGTCCAGTTGGAGCTGAACCTCTCAAAGTTAAGTCAAAGAAGACTTCTGATTCTCACACAACCTTCTTCTCAAGATGACTTCTATTCTTCATATGGTCATGTTTTTGTTCATGATTTTGAATGTTCCTAAATTATTCCTCAGAAAGTTCCTGGGGAATTCCAGGTAGAGCCAAGATTTCATTTTAAATCAGTTCAGTCTAATGAGATAAAAACATAGTTCTTTTTATTGGGCTCAGTTTATACTTGGTTTATATGACGATACTTACGTTCACCATAGCTGATGGATTCTAAGATGCAATCCCAAACCCTGGCTCACTTTAGTATTATTTACTTATGTAAGCACTTCTTACCTTCGACAGCATTTGAAAGCTGAGATGTGGAATAAAACTCAGGCATTTCAGTATCCAAAGGACCAGCCTCAGAACACTGTGGATAAGCACCATTGATAATTTAGAACATGAAAACACATTGCTCTACAGGGATATATTTTTTATTAAGTTTGTCTAAAAACGCAGTTCCACTTGGTAGGTTACAAATTATTTTAAATGAGAAAGATGCAGAAGTGGGGCTGGACAGTGGAATGCCATGGATATATAATACATAATGTATTATTAATTTCCTAAATATTGAAAGGTCAAACCCTGAAAATCCCAGTTCCACTCCTGCAGCCTGTCAGAGTAATTCAGTCACATGGGCTAAATGACTACTATGCTCAATGACCGAGATTCCAGCCCCAGTTGGGGTCATAAGTTGAGGACTATCTATACAACATACAACAGTGAAAGAACTGTAACAGTCACTATGGAGGACAGGACACTAGGCAGAAGACTAGCAGAGTGCCTCCATGAATACCAACCAGCAGTAAGAAGACATAATAAATGTTCTTCATCTCACAACATACAGACAGACTCAACAATGGTTTCAACAGGGAAACTGTCAGCATTCTAGACCAAGGTAAATCCAAAAACATGACAGAATTCCTGGAAGCTTGGTATTCAGTCAACAGGCACATAGAAATAAACAATATTACACACCATTCAAAAGAGACAATTAAAAAACTAAAAAGAAAAGTCAGACCACAATATCTCCCCAAGCAAGTACTTGAATGCTTGCTGGCAGAAATTTCAGTGTTGGAAGAAAGTTGAGTTTGCTCTGTTACAGTTCAGAGAGCACCAACAACTCCATACTAAAAGTATCTCTCCCCTCCCTTACTCATCCGAAAACTAGGAATGGTCCTTTCTGGGATGCTTTTTCCACTCCCACTCCTTCCCTCTGGAATCAATATTTCATTGAGCATGCCCAATTACTGATATCTGATTCCTCCTAAGAGTGGGCACAATTCACAAAGCAGTTCGGTTCTAATTCAGGTTTCTTTACCAAATAGTTCACAATTCAGATCACCATGTCATAATGTAACCTGTGTGTATACATGTGTTTTAAAGAATATGCAATGAGAATGTTATAGATCATCTTCTGAAATATATTAAATGGATTTTTTCCCCTCAGCTCCTATGTGTTAATCAAACATATGCTGTCTAAAATTTCATGCTTCTCTAATTTATTTAGTTATTAATTTTTTGGAGTGGCATGGTGGCCTAGTGATGGAGACTCTCGGCTCTCACTTGAAAGATTGAGAGTTCAATCCTTGGTAGTGGCATATATTTCTCTTCTAGGGCACATAGAAAATATATCTGCTGCACACTCTGTGTGGCATCAGGAAGGGCATCTGGCCAGTAAATGCTCAGCTCCATCCAGTCGCCCCAACTCTATTCCTAATTAAGGGATTACAGAGTCACAAACAAGGAGTTTTATTGACTGATCAAATATAGACAGGTGCACAAGGCAACTATGGGTTATGCACAATAGCTTACAACAGAACATATAAAAACAGCAAGTACAGGTATAAAAACAATAATAATAAATATCGTAACTACTAAAAAGACATAAGTGAAGAAGAATAAAAAACACCTCCTTAACAATGGAGCCATCTGCAGAAGTCTCTGGTTCTATGGAAGATTTTCAGAGTAAATGGTAACATTTTAAGAATTATTTTTAAACTGAAAGAAAGATCAACTTACCTTTTTTATAGAGGTCCACTCTCTCTTTGGTATAAATGTTATATCCAAATCATTGGATTCTAAGAGCTTTTTTGTTGGCTTTCGCTGGCGCTTACTCTCAAAGCTTCCTACAAGAAAAAAATGTATATATAAAACAGTGACTTCACTGGATTAAAAAAGCAGCATCAAACAACTAAGGACAATGGCATCATTTATTAAGCTTCATAACAAAAGAAAAAAACCCCAAGAATAAATAAAATAAATAAATAAAATTATTAAATAAATAAAAAAAATTAAAATTAAAATAAATAAAAAAAATTATTCAACTGCAGCTGCAACTCTGGTAATTACTGGTGAATGAACTTCTTGAAAACCAATCCCCATACCTTCCTGTTTCTCTATTATAAAATGTAAAACAAGTAAAAATGGCAGTATTTGCACTTGTACAAACCACTTGTGAGCAAAGTGCTATTATGCAAAGTCCAATGAGCCAGTTAATTCCCTTGGGCTGCAGAGAACTGGATGTAAATTCTCTTCTACCATGTATGACCTTGGAGAGCCACTTCCCCTCAGCCCTAGGAAAAAGGCAATGGCAAACCACTTCTGAAGAACCTTGCCAAGAAAACTGCAGGCTCAGGAAGCCTCTCAGAATTGGACAGGATTGAATGGGAAAAAACTCCAATAATAAATTAATTGTAAATAAATTTCATTGTATTATTTTTATTGTTGTGTTCATTTTGGTGTTTGGATATTTAGGGGACTTGTGTGCATTAAGATTATGCTAAAGTGATGTGCAATGAAAAAAAGTTTAGGGACCCCTCCTATACAATGGTAAACCTCTATACTCTTTTTTTTTTTTAAGAATTTTTTAAAAACAATTTTAAAAGACAATACAAACATAAAATCTTTTGCCATTATTATGGTGCATCGGTATTTTACATAATCAAAATCATTTTTAACA
>JANHFK010001779.1:82133-94323 GCA_036250565.1 Sibynophis collaris
ACGTGCATGCAACCCCCCCTGCGTGACCCCCCTTTTGGCATATGACGGTAAAAAGGTTAGCCATCACTGGCCTAGAGGTTTCTCTGACTTTCTTCTCTGTCCATGATAACCATTAAGTAGGAATGAGGGAAGCAATAAGTTGATGGCTTTGGATCATGGAGAGCCAACAGACATTTCTAAGAATGAAGGAAAAAATTAATTATGGTGATGGTATTTGCAGAAGCAAATCCGTATGTTCCTTAAGATACATGCTTTAAAAAAATAAGACTTATAATTTTAAAAATACAATTGGTTTATTTTACCATTTTTAATGATGATTTTAAAAAGTTACGTATTGGGGAAAAACCAGAGATATTAAAACAACTAATTAATTATTTATTTATTCATTCATGACCAAATGTATTCCTCTCATCCCCAATTATGATTTAAAGAACTACAGTAATCTGACTAATTTAGAGATTAAATATGATGTACTCAAGGTAGATTGGCAAGTACTATAATACGTCTGTGAACAATTTTCTGACTGGTGATATTCTTAAATCCTATTCCTTTGTGGGAAACAAGCATGATATAGAAGGTGTTTATTACATTTAAAAAACTTCCTTTATAGGAGTCAAATATTTGGGGGTGTTTATGTCACTTGTTATTTACTATCCATTCTTCCTCATTCCTAATAGAGATAGTCCTTGCTTACTGCAATTGGGACCACCAACTCAGTTGTTAAGCAAAGCTATCACTAAGTGAAGCCAAGAGTGATCTTATAATCTTCCTTCAGCTTTTCTTTGCTTTATAGACCTAAAAAAGTTGTTGGATGCAAGGACTGGTTGTAAAGTTATTATTTCATTATTGTCCTGTGAATAGTCACTAAATGAGACAGTCACCAAATGACTACCTGTATATTCACACATTAAACAAAAACTATAGTCAGCAGAGGAAATTGCTTCTCTCCACTCTATACACTTACTCCTGTTTTGAATTCTAGTCCTAATTTTTTAGCCATTAAAAAATTAAGTTTTCCCCATTTTTCATAAATTCCTAGTTTGATTCAACACCCACCTTTTGAAATGATTCCTGACTCTTTTTTTTCTTCTTTGATGCAAATATGTGATCGTATTCCTCTGCACATTCTAGAAGCCTCTTACTTGGTTTTCTAAGGCGTTTCTTCTCTGCATTTAAAACTGAGAAGAGAGAAACAGCTTCATAGACTTCAAAAAGGAACAATGGGGGGTGGAATAGAATCTTTCATTGTAAAATATCACCATCGTCTTCATCATCATCATTGCAAGCTCTTTTTTAAATTATTTGTATGTATCTTTGTCCTCTAAACACCAATTTCACTTCTTCAGAGAGGATTCTATCCTCATCTCCCTTAGCCCCACAAGTCTGGAAAACAAATAGGACGCAGCCAGTAGCTTTACAATCCTGTCTTCAAAGTTTGCCTTTTAGGAGTTTACTCTTGCTCCTGGCCAGAATCTCATATGCTGTGGTATCCACAATTGCCATGCTACTGAACTGTAGCTTATAGGGTAAAAGCTTTTGATGATGATGTAATGGTGACATAAAGAAAACAGTTGAGAATATTTGTATTAACATAAATGTCTGCTTTGATAGATGTAAGCAATCACCCATCATATTAAGTATTCACCTTGGAGCAGCTGCTGGTAATCTATGCTTGAGGATGGGACTGGTAGTATTTGCCATGGCTACATCACTTACTTGTTTGCCTAACGTTAGTCATCATCACCTAAAAATTCTGCAGAGAACCCTAAACACTTTATGGATTTGCATGGATTTCAAATGACCAAGGTGCTTGACAAGATGGCTTTTGAGTGCTCTCTCCCCCTGTTCATTCATTCCAAGGTGCCCAGTAATTTACTAAGAAGTTCTGGGAGATGAAATAACAGGACCATTGATGAAGAAAGATAGAAGTGGGCCTGAACAAACCCGATACAAGCTCATATTTGAGTCTATGCTATAGTGATAAGTGTGGTGAAGTATTCTTATTTGTCTTTATTGTGCTGGCAGGCTGGGTCCCAGCAGTATTGTTCAGGATGACCCACTTCCTTTTGTGTAGCAAGAGTTGGGGAAAAAAGCTGCCCACAAGCTCAGAACATTTTGCCAATAAAATAAACTTGCTCAAAACTAGATGCCAAAAGGACAGCATCAATAGAGGTAACAGATGTAAGCATCTTACGACGTTATCTATATAGTTCATTTCATTCTGAGCACTCTGGGAAAGTATCAGTTCTCCCACATGTGAATAGAAATCCTGGCTGACCTGGTCCCTTCAGGAAGAAGGTAAGGGGTTATCAGCTGTGTCAGGGAGGTAAAGCCAAGGTTAGTATTATCCTCCTTGAAAAAAATACCCCTGCTCATGAAGAAGCCCTCCCTTGATTTTGCCATGTTAGAAAACTATTATCCATTTTCAAATCTCCCAATTCTGGGGAAGGTTGTAATAGTACTTCAACTGCAAAGTGTCCAAAACAAATTGGATTATCGGATTCCATTCAGTCAGAATTCAGGTCTAAGCAAGTAGCAGAAACTTCATGGGATGATCTGCAATGGAATCTGGATGGAGGGAATTGCGTCCCTCTTTACTGTTTTAGACTTCTCAGCAAAGGTCAATCCTACAGACTATGGTGAACCTTTCAACCATCTAAGAAGTATTGAAATTCTCCTCTCTCCCTTTAAGGTTCCTATCCAGGGTGTGTACACACTGGATCAATAGGCTCCGTATGAAGTAGTTGATTCTGCAGGTATCCAAGCTATATGGATTTTATAAGTTAAAATCAACACTTAATTCACCTAGAAATCTACTGGTACTGTCATTAATGCTGAGCCCACAAAATCAATATAATGTGCAAGTAGCTACCTCCAAAAAGTGCAGAAACTTATTGTTAGACAGGATCAGCTGCTTGCAATATTACCTTGTTCTACTAAAACAGCCTATATGATGAAATTTTAAATCAAATATATCTGACCTTCAATGCATATTGCAAGGTCTGTTTTCAACATGAAGTGGAATTACTAGACTAAATCTGAGGTCATATTTGGGAGCAACCTAATTATGAGTGTGCTTAATTTATTTTTTATAAAACAGCAGGTAGAGATGCAGTTTATGATAGCAACCTCTTAACTCCTAACCTTATTCATACAAGCACATATGCATGAATATACATTTTATACATAAAGAAGGTACAAATTAATATATTTGGCGCTACCAAATTATAACTGACCTTTATCCTGCTTTCTGCACCTTCAGATCTCAACCTACCTCCACATGACACATTATTGAAATGGGAAGATGGGCTGCACCATTTTAACCTCTGGTGGAGATATTATTTTCAATGCTCCCTCAGTTAAAAACAAAGCAGAACATAAAATACATGCTACTATATGAGAAGAGTTATAGTTCAGCCCATTGTTTTCAGTTCTGTTTGTTTATTTGCAGAGGTTCTTCAAGTAAAGATATGCAGATAAACTATAGTTAATAAATTAATTTCTCATGCATTAAATAATACTTCTCTTTTGTCATATTGATTATTATAGTCTGGCATGACTCAAACAACTATTTAAGATTTGGGGAACAGCATAACAGGCAACTCAAGTTGGACATGAATGATATAAGCGAACACTTAAAAATACAATCTACAGCCCATGGATTGAAATGATACAGACTAGGTGTATTGTCCATAGGCTGCAAAAATTGAGGCAACACTAGATAGCAGCAAAGAGATTCAGAATTATTGCCACCTATATTGCCATCTGGGTATGTACAGCCCAGATAGAGTAGGCCTAACACAGTCCATTCTATATCTTACACTTCTTGCTACATGTAAACCAAACTTTTGTTTCTAATAAGTTTATTTATACCATTTAGTTGTGTGTAGGATTCACAACAGACACACTAAAATTCCTGCCATTTTAAATTGCTTATAGTACAGCTGGACTTGATTCCAACAGTTTCATTTGAAAATAATATCCTTTTGCAAAATTTAAAAAAAACCCTAAATTTATTTCTTTTCTTATTTGGACAGTTGTTGATTTAACTTCTAAAAATTAGAAGCCTAAATTAAGCTCAAAAGAAGAGAAGTGTTTGAAGAATTCAATACAACATAATATATGTCGGGCTATTCTCCTAAGATTTTCTCTCCTGTCAAAGTTAGCTTGCTTCTATATCTTTGCAACACTTAGTTCTCACAACCTACAAATGAGACAGTAAGTAATTTAACAGCTGTACCACTTCAAACTACAGGTACAGGCACACCTTTTACTACATGTTCCTTGTATTAAACAGAGAATTATCCTGGAAAATTAGATGTCAAAGAACCAAGTTCTAGTCCATTTTTAAAAAAATGATTTTTATCTACAGGATTTCACAATGAATTCCACCTGCAGCTATAGGAAATCAAACAACCGACTTGCAGTTCTTATTATAAACAAGAAAACATTACTCAGCTAAAGTTTTCATAAACTTTGCCTGTTTAGGGGTCTTAATCACCCTGAAAAGCAAGGAGAGATCTCCCCTCAAACAAAATTGTTTCATTCAGTCCCAGCCAAAGATGGCCAAAATATTTCCCCTTCTATTTCCCTAGAGCTATTGATGTGCTTACCAGCTTTAGAACTGCTTTGGTTAAAACGCTTCCATCGCTTTTTGGGTGCTACGTGGCTTACATCTTTAGACTCATCCCCCATGAAGCCTTCTCTATTCAGTCCCGTTTCCAACTCCCCATTTTCAAAGGGCCTGTAGCTCTCTTTCTTTTTACCAGATTCTGACTTCATTTTTACATGAACTAAACTGCCATCAGAGGAACTTGAAGAGTCTTCACCAGGAGAGTGTTGGGTCAACTCCCAAGGTACTTTCCTTGCAAAATCTTCCTGGGTTTTGTCTAGAGATCTAGCAACTGAGCTTAGGGTAGCTCTATGCTGGTGGGACACTCTCTTTGCTGTACTGAATAAATGTTTTAATGATTTTCTCTTTGATGTTGTGTTAACTATTAGTTTAGATAGTTGCTTAGATTTTGGATAGCTGCGCCTTGCGGTGCAGTGTGTATCAGCCACAGCCGTATTTGTGAGTTCCCCTTTTTTAGCACCAGGATTGATCAACTTGGTTGTGATATCATGTGAAAAAGAGGACTGACCTTCTTTGGGATTATGGCATTCTGGTTCTTGAACACTATCTTGATTTTTTTCTACTTTAGGAGTTGTTCCCATTGCAGTCAAAGGTGTCAAATCGCTCGGAGTATTACTTTCAGCACTTTCACCATTGCTAGAACTTCTGTAGGAGACAACGTTCTGCGAAGTCATGATCTGCTTCTCTTTTGTCTTACTGTCATGCATATCTTTCAACATCATTAATAAGGTGCTGAATTTGTAATCAGGCTCAATAGGCAAGTGATTTTGCCCCGAGACAGATGAAAAGAGTAAGGGCACTGCAGTCTTAGGTGGCCCACCATCTTTAGCTTTATCACTCATGGACCTGTAGGACAGCTCTTTCAGTTCAGAAAGTACGTGTTTCACAACAGCTGTTTCTATTTCAGCAGAATCCTGAGATTTCTCTCTAGTGCTGTTTGGCAGTTTAGAGCCATCAAGCTTCCCACTTTTGGCAGGTGTATCTAGTTGAAACCCAGGAGCACCTTTGGTAGTCGAAAAGCAGCAGTCAGGGATACATTCATCTTTCGTGAGAGATGATTCTGTGGTGGTGGCGGTGCCAGCAGCAGATCCTTTATGTTTGCATTTTATAGTTCTGAATTGAAACTGTTTAATATCCATGTGACTTGTAAACCCTTTACTTTGGAGTGTAGTGTGCTTATCTACAATGGTAAGATTGTCCTTCCTGTAAGCAGATGCCTTCCTCTCAGCTTCAAAGGATGTCTGCTCACCTCCTGTTTCAACATTGGCACTCCTATCTAAAGAGCCTTCCAGAGGTTTCTGGTTTCTATTACTACTTTTGGAGAAAGATACAGGGCGTTTAATGCCTCTTTGTCCCACAGACAGTTCCTTTCCTGTTTTGTTTATAGAGTCACACATTTTTAGATCTCTATAGACTGCTGCAATACTTTGGTCAAGAGGCTCTAGATCACAGATGCCCTCAGAGTCCATTTCTTTTTTTCTCTCATCTCCACCATCGGTTCCAGAATATGGCTGCTGTTGTGTTGAACTGGACATGAAGCCTGAGGGGCTTTTCATTTTCTTCAAATCTATTTTGGGGGGTTCAAATTGGCAGTCTCTTTGAGAGACGTCGTATTCTGCTTTCTTAGATTTATTCTCAAATTGTCTTTCTCCAAAAGAAGAGAGCAAATAGTTTTCCACGGTACATTTGGAACCCATAAGGCTTTCTGCTGCTCTGCAAAGTTCATGAGATGCCTGCTTATCTGGCATGTTTTCAGAAATTGTATTTTTAACTTTGCTCATTGGCACTTCCCCTTCACACTCTCCCTTAATGCTACATTTTTTTATTCTATTCCCCTTCCTTGCATCAGAGTTCTTCCTCATTTGTGATTTAGTGAATATTTTTCCTTTAACATGGGACAAATGCTTAGAATCAAATGCTAATGGTTTCAAATATCCATTCAGATGCCTGCTCTGCTCGTTTAAGGAATCCTTTTTATATGATCCCATTAAATGGACGCTATCCAATTTGCTAGAAGTCCGGATAAATTTTTTCATGCCATTCTGCTTAAGATATTCAGTAGTAAGGCCGACACTGATCTCCCATTTAGCCATAAATTTCTTAGGAACCTTAAAAATAAATGAAGAGAGGACAAGAGGAAATTAGAAAATAAATACTTATATGCAAATGATAGTATCACACTAAGAGATTATCATGCTTTCCTTCACAAAGTTTATTTGTGATGTATAACAAAATATACAACTCAGATTTGAGCAGCATTATTAAATTCAGGTAACTTGACAATTACCGATCCTAAATGAAGCCTAATGGAATTGTTAAGAATTCCATTGGTCAGCCTGGAGTACTTCAAATGAAACAATCCCCTGGACAGTTCATACTGCCACTTCCGGATTGGAAAAAGGAATGCAGGGCTAGGAACCAGAAATAGATGAGTTCTTACTGGAACCATTATTCTAAAATAAGTCCCATCCTGGTCATCTTATCCTATACTTGCACTTCCAGGGCAAATACTTCCTCATTAGAAATATTGTGACTTGTTCTCAAAATTATCAGTTCTACTGTTTTATTAAAAAAGAAAAGGAAAAAGTACCATTTTCTAATCCATTTTAGGCCGCTCTATAAATATACCAATACATAAAACCTTACTCTACTAACAAGTTTCAAGTATCAAATTATATCAATCATTACAACTTGGAAATGTTATGGCCATAATAAAAAAAAACCTGACAACCTACTAATTTCAATGAGGTATTTATACAAGTGATTTCATTCCAACTGTCTATGCTTCTTTCAATAATAGTTCATTTTGGCTGGATCCTTACTTATATTATATTTGAGCAAGAAGCCTAAAGACAATATATGCATGAGAACAAGAGATTTACCTTGTGCCTGTAACCTTTCTCTTTTTGTTTCCCTCTTCTCCGAAGGACAGGTAGTTCTTCAAACTGATGTCTTCCTTCAAAAATCACAATAGCTTTTCCTACCACCCAGGCTCTTTCAGATGGATCACCCAATACTTCCACGTAATACTCTCGATATGGCTTGCGGTTAGTAACTATTGAAATAAAATTAGCTATATTTACATTTTTTACTAAGTTCAGAAAAGAACGGCCTGAAACTGCCAATTTAGGATTAGCAAATGGAGCCTAAAATAAGTTACTGAAACACATGTTCACTTTATCATAGGAGAGTCCTTTGCATGACTTCTGTTAGCTTTCTTTTAGAATCAAGGAAAATACTTTCCTTAGACTTTCCAAATATATATTCCCAGAACATTTCATGACTAGTAAGAACGTTCTTATCTGCCTGTGATTTTATTTATTAAATTTATTATTTATTTATTAAATAAATGTATATGGCAACCTAACTCCTAATTGCTGTAATCTGCTCAGTGTCACCTTGCAGCAAGACACGCAGCAAACAAATGTAATAAATAAATAAAATAAACTCATGTATAATGACACCAGGTAATTTACAAGATTAAAATTTCACAACATAAGAATCCATAACCCCACCACCACCACCACCATCCATGTAAGATGAAAGAAACCATATCACCCTCCATATATTTAAAGGTGTGTTTCAGTAAACTTCACCATTTTCAGCACTTTTTGATACCTTTCAACTTGTTCCCTAGTGGCATCTAAATTCAATAATAAAAGAAGTAAACCAAACAAATAAGCCTTTCTTTCTTTCTTTCTTTCTTTCTTTCTTTCTTTCTTTCATGCCCGATTTTATAACCTTTTTTTTACAGTTAATGAATCACCTCATTGGTTAAGTGAATCACATGATCATTAGGCAAATCTGGCTTCCCTCACTGATTTCGCTTGTCAGAAGCCAGCTGGGAAGGTCACAAATGGCAATCATGTGATCCTGGGATACCGCAATTTTTATAAACATGTGCCATCTGCCAAGCAACCAAATTTTGATCATATGACCACAGGGATGCTATGATGGTTGCAAGTGTGAGAACCTGTCATAAGTTGCTTTTTTTATAGTTCGACTGTAACATCAAACAGTTGCTAAACAAATAGTTGACATATACATATACAAATAGTACATACTCTGTACTGCAATTATTTTTTTAAATATCCTCGTAACTATGATTGTTCTGCTGCCCCCTTCTATTGTAAACTTTATTTTTAAAGAAATGCACTTTAAAAATGCTTTAGTAGTTGCATTGGAAGAATTCTTAAGAACTGAAAAAATTATTCTGCATACGATTATAGTTATAAAAATCTTCACATGCATTTTTAAAAAGAATAAATCCAATGCATAAACAGCTAACTTCAAAATAGACCAGTTTAGAATTTTGCTGCATGACTGCATTCATATGGATAATACTCAGGAAGATCAAAATATTCCATTCAAGAATATTCTGACCTTAAAGCAGCCATTTGAAATACAGAATAAAAGAACTGGAAGGGACCTTTGTACGTTATCTAGTTCAATTTCCTGCTCAAGCAGGAGACCCTATACCCGTGATGGCGAACTGATAGCACGCATGCCGGAAGTGGCAAGCAGAGCCATTTCTCTGGGAATGCAGCCATTGCCTCTTGCTCTTCCGGGTTCTGGTGCGCCGGCCAGCTGGTTTTCATGTGCACGGGCGTGCCGGAAACAGGAAGAGCAGCCGCCCATTGAGCATGCGCGCTCCAGGAAGATGATCTTCCTGTTTCCAGAGTACACATGCACACCGGCCAGCTGGCCTGGTTTCTGGCATATATGTGCATGCGAAGACCAGCAACAGGCACGCGTGCCAAAAGAGGCGGAGAGGGGATCCTGACAGTCGCTTCCTAAGGGACTGGAGCAAGGTAAGCTGGGCATTCCCTCCCTCCCTGCCCGAGCGGACTTCTTGTGCAGCCCCAGGTGGTTCAGAGCACCAGTGGACCAGCAGCCGGTGAGGGTGGGCTAGTGGTGGTGGGCTGCCTGCGCAGATGACCCTGTGGCCTGGGTTCCTCCCTGCTGGGAGCTGCCGTTCCCTGGTCGGTGGCAGTGCTCTTGGCCCCGCCACCTCGGCAGTGCCATGCGCCAGCCGGGGAAGCTCCGAACGTGCAGCCTTGCCTGGGCATCTCCCTGCTGGGAGCCAGTGTTCCCTTAGCAGTGGCATGCACTGGCCAGGGAAGCTCTGAATGTGTGGCTTTGCCTTGGCTTCTCCCCACTGGGATTGAGGGCGGGGTGGTGGTGGGCTGCCTGCGCAGATGACCCATGGCCATCGTCAAAACGGGGTCAAAATGCCCCTCTTGACTTGCTCCACCAGCCACGCGGATCCCCTGGACTGCGTTCCTCCTGTGCAGCCACCCCGCCCCAGAACAGCAGCAGCAGCGATAGCTGCAGGGGGAAGGGCAAGAGTGACTGGTCGGCTTAGGCACATGGGGCAGCATTTGCTGGCAGGTTGGGCAGCTCCCCTGCCCACTGCTCCTTCCCCGGCACTGGCTGTGGGTGTCGCCATCTCCCCTGCGGTAGACAGAGAGCCTGACTCAGCCATCGGCGCAGCGGCAGGGTTCGGGTGGCGGTGCCGCCCATCTCCCAATCCCCACCATGCCCACTGCCACCCGAAAACACTGTTGCTGCTATCTCCGCTGCTTCCCTGATTCCAAAAATGGGGCATGCGGAGGCAAAACAAGAGCATCAATGTTTTAGGCACTGTGCAGGAGGTGTAAGGCAAGGCGGATAGCTGCTCTGCTTGCCTCTTCTCCAGACGACCCAGGTCAAAGGCGGTCCGCTTCTGCTCCTGACCCAGGAGGAAAGAGAAGGTGAGTCTGCGGAGATGGAGGAGGAGTGTGTGCAGCTCTACAATGTGTATTGTGGAACCAGAGAGGAAAGCATTTTCAGGTGGCAGTACCCCCCGCACACCCCATTTTTGGATTTGGGGATGGGATCGCAGTGCTGCCGCCCAAAAATGCTTTCCTTCCTGAATCCCAAAACGAGGTGTGCGGAGGCTAAAAAAATGCATTGTGTTTCAGGCAGCAGGTCTGGCCAGGAGGAAAGAGAAAGTGAGTCTTCAGAGAAGGAAGGTGCTTGGCTCTGCAATGTGCATCAGGAAACCAGGGAGGAAAGTGTTTTTGAGCAGCAGTGCAGGCTGGAACCAGCTGCTGCCTGAAATACAATGCATTTTTTTGGCCTCCACATTGCCATAGCAATGCTATGGCCTCCCATTGCCATAGCAATATCCTCAACTTTGTCCCTATTGTTAGGGTTTTATAAATCAGCAATGAAAAACCAACCCTACTTTTTTATGGGGGTTGAAACTTGCTCTTTCTATTGAGAATGATTTAACCGAATTTCCAGAAGGTCTTTTTTTTTTTGTAAAAGCAGCTGAAAATACCCTATTTTTGGCGTTTTTTAAAAAAATGTCAACTTTACACTCAATTTGTAAACTATTGAAAAGCAGTAGGGGAATGAAATTTTATATTAAAAAAACTTGTGTTGCTAAGTTACTATGCACAGTTTCAACATTTATCATACCTTTCCTTCCATAGATATAACAAGCCGAACCTTAATCTTTTTTTCAAGTCGCAGTATTTTCGGCCAACTTTGCTCTAAATTGTCTAGATGGAGATCGCTCATGAGAATGTTTTTATTATTTTGTTTAATAGAGCACAAAAAGTTGTACAAGATGTCCAAGTTTTGTTTCACTCAACAAAATATTATGTCTCAAAGTTGCTGGAACCTCAGAGTCATACTGTAGAAGGTTGCAGTATGGGGTCATACAAATGCCTAGATCTCAGCAAGTATTGCATCGGCACACATAACACTTTACCAATGTTCATTGGGACAAGTGTGCATGTTCACACAAAATTTCATTGAAAGCCGTGATGGTTGAGGGGGGAACTTTTCTGAAATCAGACCGCTTGACATGGAATGACCCAACTCTCCTGCTGAACCCCAGCCTTTTTTCCCTCTACACCATGGCAAGGAGAAGAGGCAGCCTAAAGATGGCTGCTACAAAGCTGGGACAGCCAAGGAACACCTAAGAACTGTACTGGTGAACAGTGTTTGGAACTGGGTGAGAAGAATCCTTTTTATTTAAAATTTAACCCCAAAATAATATCTAGGAAAATAGAGGCTCACTGCAATTTTTAAAAGCAGCGATTTAACATTTTGAGAAGAATTTCAAAACTGAAGGAAAAAGAATGAAAGGGAGAAAGGCAAACCCCTTTTAAAAATACAATATTAATGATGCAGTTTCTTCCCAAATTCCACACATTTCTTCCTGGTGAAGCATCTCATTTAGTTTTATTATATCCCTCTTTTGTCCAATAATAAAAAAATCTATGTATTTAAACCAGAGGTGAAATGTACAAGTTTTCCCTACCGGTTCTGTGGCATAGCTTGGTGGGGTGGTGGTAATGTGACCGAGTGGGCGTGGCTGTGAGTGATGTCAAGTTGGCCACACCCATTCAGTCACAGGACCCCTCCACCAAGCTACGCCCACATAATTAAAAGTTAGAAATAGGGATGGAAACTAGAGAGTGGAGGGTTAATGGAATACACATTTTTATATAATAAGGTGAAGTAATAATAAGAGGGGAAATCAGAATTTGAATGATGGTATTA
>JANHFK010001779.1:102133-113217 GCA_036250565.1 Sibynophis collaris
ATCATCATCATCATCATCATCAATGTATACAAAAAAGCAGATCTGGCTTCTTCGAAAAGGTAAAATAGAAAGTAAAGATCATAAGGAAAGCTGAAGTAGAAGAAGTTGGCAATGAGATTGAAGAAAGGCTCCTGACAACAATTAGAATACAAAACTGAAGCATAAAATTGCCAGCAGCGTCCCTCATGTTTAATTAGTTATGAAGAAAAAGCATTATGATATTCAAAGGAAGTTTTAGAAAGGAAAATACATAACATTTAAACTACTGTTTCCTTAAGTACTACCTCATTTACATGTAAATTCTTCTTTCAAATTGAGTTTGACTCTTAGTCAATATACATACAGTTTTGTTAGCAACCATAGGGAAGTGAGTGCCTGCTACCTTCTTCCAGGGTATTTTTTTCAATGTCCTAAGCTAGCCTAAAATCCTAACATTTCCCTGTGGTCTCCCATTCAAATACTAATATTTGCTGACACTATCTGGTTTCCAAAAGCAGTGAAAAGCAACCTTTTGTCTTCAAATTAATCCATTCATTCTGTCCTTAATAATAGAAGAAAAAATGCAATTAATTTAGTCATTTAGTATATATATGCAATTAGGTAATCTTCTGGGCCAGAATTTTTCTCAGTAAACATTCCAATACTAATAGGTAACAATAGAAAAAAAATATTCCAGATCACTAAGAGATGTTATTTGTTTTTGTTCCCCATAGTTTTAGAAAGCTTGCAACAATGTAAAAGGTATGACAAGAAAAAAGAAGTATGAGGAGTAGAACATTAAATATTTGTTTTTCTTTTGGAAAAAAGTCACCCTAGTATACCAGACTTTAAATCTACAGGTAGTCCTCGACTTACAAGCAGTCACTTAATGTGAGACTTATGATGGACCTCCCCCAATTTACTTGCAACCATTTTTGGGATTGACAGCTATATACAACCTGTGGGTTAATGTGATTGCATTTTGGGCGCTTGTCACCCAGCTTCCTTTTACAGCCATTTGCAATGTCTCACAGTCACATGACTGCATTTTGTAATATTTTTTGCCAGTTTCCTGCACTTACTTCCAGTTTCCAGCAAAAAATATCCATTGGGGGAAATGCATTGGTTCAAACATTGCCACATTCGCTTATTTGGGGGGTGGGGGAAATCATATCTTTGAATCCAATCATATGGTATCTCAACTTATGACCGCAAAGACCTATGACTGTCATTCCTGTCACTTATTTATTACGGTAATAAATCAAGAAGTACTAATGTTCAATCCAAGTTCAATTCACAATCTACTCACCCAGTGGCTGAACGATGTTCTTTGGAGGTTGGCCTGTTAAACAATGAACTATTTATTTCTCTAACTGCACAATTAAATCTGTCTTACAGATCCAAGTATAACTTGAGCTCTGTCAGAAATAGTTTTATCTTAACAGTCATCACAATCCCCCCAAAAAACCCAAGAAATACCCTGTATCATTCTGAATATAAACATTTGCCTACCTCTAGCAAACACTGTGTGTTCATGGGCTTGTCCAAAATTTGTGCATGAATATATATTGTCCATATCATAGACGTTTTAAGATACTATGTGAAGCAGAAGGTCATGCCTGCTATCAATACTTTTGTCTGGTTACTCTCAAATGAAGGTTTGTAGTAACCTATACCCTAGTCTTCTAATCAACAACTAACTGGTTGAAATGATCCTCAGCCCAGTGCATCTAAAGTGATATTTTGATACAGATCTTTAACTTTCTTAACTGATCCAACTAACCACATTTCTTCTCATCCTCATTTAACACAACAAGGAAAGCATATTATTACTTATTTTAGCAAAAAATACTATTGACTGATAGAAAGGTCATTTACAGAACAAGACATAAGAAACAACATAATGTTTAATAATAGATGCCTCACTTCACCTATTTTTATGATTTCCCACAAATTATTTGTGATGAGCAAACTAAAAATAGCCACTGAAAATGGAGGAATTAAACACGTGTCTTATGAACTTAAAAAGCCATTTTACTTACTTCTAAACAGAGACACAATGAACAAAATTGTTAAGCAGTTTGTGTACAACCATAAAGTAGAAGGCTTCATGCATCTCCTTTTCAGAATAATAATCTAACACAGGGGTATCAAACTCACAGACCGGATGTATCACACACTGGCCACACCCATGCCTGGTTTAGCGAAGGGGGGGGGGGAATTGTGATACATCATGTGACGACACTGTGATGATGTAAGTTTGACACCCCTGATCTAAAGTATATGGGAGGTAAAAAAAATGTTTGCCCATTTTAGCATCCCCAGAAAACCACATGACTTTTAAAAAGGCAGAAACTGCCTCCCCCATTATTTTCAGCAGAAATCTCCATGAAAGGAACATTCTGGATCAATCCCTAAATTCACTATGTTTTCCAGGCCTAGCCTGGATTGTTCAATCTGTCATAAAGAATACTGCTATAAAGATACATTGTTTTTCTCTGAAAACAATCTCTCTGAAGGTTACACAGTATTATACAGTATCAAGCCCCCTAAGATACAAGTTAGTTTTCCCAAACTTCCACAGGAAGAGCAAATCCTCCCAGGAACCTCTCCAGATGCATTAGACTTAATTTTCAGCCTCATACCAGGCTGGCTGAGAATTACGGGAACCGAGATCCAACACAGTTATTGGGAAAACCACCAGTCTGACAGAAAGTCAAGTTTAGGTACTACCTCTCTTCTGGGATTCCAACATTTCCTAAGCCATAAAGATGAGAAGGGATGGGTGGGCTGTGTTATTGCAGAGTTTGCAATAACAAAAAGAAGCTGACTGCCCAGTGAGAGTCCTCCAGTAATGGGTGGAGAAGCTTCACTAGCGTTTGCTCTGTTCAATTAGGTCTTAGGGAACACGGCCAGTTTCTTCTCCTAGTTACTACTTTAAAAAAAAATCATTCTTAAAAGGCTCTCAGGCCACTATAAAAGTACACCAGAATCTAGGACTGACACCTTTGGACAGCAAAGGGGCAAAGGATCCTTTTAATCCAACACATCAGGAAGGACCCCTGAGCAAAGGCACTAACTATCAAGGGAGAATTTAGGAGATAGATTTATTTCTCTCTGAGTGAAAACTCTCACTTTCACAGATAGACCAGACTACCTGAAACATTCTTCCTCTATATTGATATTATGGGCAAACAACTTTATTATATACAATCGATGATGCAAAACTATTGTATCAGTGTTTCATAAGGTTTGTGCTCTCAGGACCCTGTTCCCTTCTAAAATTTATGGATGATTCCCAAAAGAGCTTTTGTTTGAATGGGTTACTTTTATCTTTATTTATCATATTAAAAATTAAAACTGACACATTTGCTGTCACACTGCCACGTCTTATGATTGTTTGATGGGATTTTAATATTGCATTATCAATTTATCAAATTTAGATATTGCCCATCTCACTACCCAAGTGACTCTGGGTGGTTTACAGATACAAACCATAAAACTATGTAAAAGAGACTTAATTGAAAACCTGAATGGAAACAAAGCAGAAAATAAAATAAGAACAAAGTGCCTCAAACCACAATCAATCTCAGGGTCACCTGTGACTCTTCAATCCCAATGCCAGATGGCAAATCCAGGTCCTTATATTCTTCTGGAAGGACAAAAGAGCTGGGTACAATCTCACTTCTGGAGGCAAAATATTTTATAGGGTGATGGCAATGGCAGAGAAGGCTCCTTATCTATGTCCTGCCAGTCAAAATTCTCTAACCAATCAGGCCGGTAGCCTACTTTTTCTGCCTGGCCTAATGCAATGGGTTGATGAAATTGGGATAAGATGCTTCCTCAGATATTGTTTCAAAATAGGCTGGCAAATTTTATTTTGCAGACCCTCAGGGGTCCTAGAATCACATTTTAAGAAACTGTCTACATTATAATAAACAATATTGGTTTAAATTAATTAGAAGGCTATTGCATTTTTTCTATGACTACAACAAATATTTTGTAAATAATGCTGATTAATTTTGAACAACTAAAATTTTATGTGTGTGCTATTAATATATTTAGCATGAACCCACAAAATTATTTTTACCTGTCCATTATGTTTGTCAGAAGGTCTCATTAGTTATGGGAAGAATATGTGGGGTAGAATGGAAACAATTTATTTTTAGAAAGCCCTTCATAATTTGAGTGGTAGTAAATACAGAAACAGATGCAGAAAAGATGACCTAGGTGAAATTTTTGCCTGGAGAAACCTGAGATGGGATCTCCCAGGGGCACAGACTACAGATCCCCCCAGCTACAAGAATAATGCCAGATCCCCATTTCTGGTGATAGATAGATAGTCATTACACATTTTAAAAGAGAAATAGAGAAAAATAATAGGAAAGAAAAAAGAAATGAAGGAAAAAGAAATAATAAACGGTTTTTAATCCACCTAACAGCAGTTATAAGAATATTTGTATTTTACCCTCTCTTACTAAGGAGGGATATATCAAAGTTTATTTTTTTCCATAATTTACTCTTTCCAATCATCGTCCATAAATTATCAAATTATTTTTTCTTTTTTGCAGCAAAAAATAATATCCGCCATTATTCTACGCAGAAAAGCAACAGTTGTACCTATGAGTTTACTACAAGGGATTCAGGTTTCAAGTAATAGCGTTCTTTAGTATCCCATTGAAACACTACAGGCTACAGGATTCTTGCCATACAAGTGGAAAGGTCCTGTTTCCAGTTTGTCACAGGCTAAAAGTAGTCCTTGTCTTATGACCATAACCGGAACTGGAAAATATGTCGTTAAGCAGTGTGGTCATTAAGCAAAGCGTCATGACCCGCACTTAATTTTGTTGGTTAAATGATAGGTCACATGATTGTGATCTGTGACCTACCCTGCCAGCTTCTTCACTAACTTGTCAGAGCTGTTGGGAAGATCACAAATGGCAACCACATGACCCAGGACACTAAAAAACTGTTGTAAATGTAAGCTGGTTGCTAAGCATCCAGACTGAAATCATGTAACTGCAGGGACACTAAGACAGTGATAAGTGTGAGGGCTCATCATAACTTCAAATAGTCACTAATAAAAGTTACAAACAAATGGTGGTAAGTCAAGGAATAAAGGTTTCCACTTTCTTCAAGTATGAGAACTCACACCATTAACCATAATTTAGGCCTAACTCTTCTTAGACAAATACTACTTTCAATTGAATGAAAGAGGAAACTAGTTTGTTACAGATTGCTAATAACTGCCTAGAATTTACTTGGTTTATTACTGTTAATATATAAACTCACAAAAGTGATCCAATAAGATAACATACTTTTAGTCTGATTTAATCTTAGCCAAAACATTTTAAAAGAGAAATTATAATACTGAATTCTAAAAGACAAAAGTCTTTTTTTTTTAAAGATGTCTTACTTTTCTCTATCTTAACAAAATCCCACACAAGCAAGTAGTGTTCATCCAATATGCTTCTTATTTTGCAATAACCACCACAGGACCTAATCATGGACAATCAAGACTTAGACAATCAAGGCTTAAGAGAACAGAGGTTCTAACTCAAAAATAGACACAAAGTGATTTGGAAATGAAACTTGTAATTATATTCAAGACAGCGATATTCCTATGACTAACTCTTGCATTGCTTGTCCTTTGCACCTTTAACAAAAAGCCAAATGTTTTAATGCAAGCAGTTACAAATAGTAGCAACATCATAAAATAACTACTTCAAAGATATTCTTGTTTGGCCTTGGATAGGAGAGAATGTCTCTTGTAGGATTATGCTTGCTTTACTTAAAACAATAAATAAGGTTCTTTACTCAGATCAATTTCACCTATTCACAAATATAATAAATTACTCAATTCACATAATTCAGGTTGCTTCAACTGGATGACTACTTTAAGAACTTTTGTTTATATTGTGCAAAATGTTTGTGTGCATGTGTGTATACATACACATTCACATTATCTATATGTGCACTTAATAGTTGAAATAATCACTTCATGCAATGAAGTATAAATTCTGCTGCAAAAAATATCATTGGGTTAGCTGCTGTTTTTAGATGCAACTATTTCCCCCCTGAATTACCCAGCCTTCAGTAAAGTAACAACAGATATGAACAGTATGTCAATGTTACAGTTGAAGATAAAATAATTCTTATAGCAGCACATTGTTTGCATCCACACAAAAACTCATAATAGCCTGGTTCACATAACAAGCAAACTCAAAACATCCCACCATATCATGTCCAAACTTAGAGGTGGTTGGTGTGTGTGTGTGTGCGCGCATATGTGCACCAGACAACTGTTTGCAATCCTTTTCTCATTTACCTAGAAATAGATTCCATTTAATTACATGGAATGTACTTCTGAATCGGCAAATGCAGAATTGTTCCATTACTCTTATATCACACTCTTTTTTCTATCTATTTACTGCCACACAGCACAACCTTTACAAACCAACCACAATGAAAATTCTTAAGCCAATCCCTGTGTTTATTCTTTAATGCTTCCACTCAGAGCAATGAATATAGGGCCACAGCAAAACATAATTATTTGCAAAATTACTCCTGAAAAGTAAAGTTTTGATTCCAGATATTATCAGTATCATGGCTCTGTCATTCCCAATCAACTCCAGCCCATTAACAGATCAATGGCTTATACCTATAAAAAATATAATCTACTTTTTTAGTTAAATCTTTCTAGTTTTACTAAAATAGCGAATTTCCCCCTGCTTCATACCTGTTATTTTATCCTGATCTATATGCATGGCTACCTGGCATGTGACACTTGTTGACATCACATGTATACTATACAATGCATAGTATACCACACAATGTCAGTTCGTTGTATCATATGCACATGCACTAAAAAGACAAAACTGACAGCAAGTATCTGAAATGTGTTCCTGTGCAAAAGAAATGCTCAAAATTACACTTATTTTCGTATTTTTGCTATTAATCTTGCAGTGAGACTTTTATATAAAACAGTTCTACCAACCTTGCAAATCAAATCAGAAATGCAAGAATAGTTTAGTTCGTAGAACTGGTTTATTTTTCATTGATTTAAAGTTAATCTACACTCAGAAATTACATAGAACTCTAGAAATTAATTCTATAGACAAATGTTCTAGCCAAAGAATATTTTGGCTTTAAAGTAGTATTAAAATTCCAGATTTATACTAATAATTGAAACTGTAAGCAGGAAGAAGAAAGTTGGAAATGATTTTTTTTAAGTAATTAAAAAAAATAATTGATAAAATATCACATCCCAATTCTGGCAAATGGTTGTCAATAAGAAGCAAGAAAAGGTGGAAATTCCTATAGAAGAAGAAAAAAATAACAGATTCAATCCTGCTTCTGTAATAAGTTACTTTTCAATATACCAACTCTGATGATTATGTGCCAGGCAGAATAAGATACATCCATACTACTCACTTTACTAAATAATTCCCATTTCAATTTTCATCTGAAACACATAAACAGATATATAGAAAAATCTGCCCCACAACTTTCTTCAGCCTAATGTCTTCCAGATGAATTAAACTTTAGCATCCTAGTTCAGACAGTTAATGGTTCTAAGAACAAGACTATCTGGAGGGCACCAGGTTGCAGAAGGCTGCCCCATAACTGACTGACCTTCCTCCCCTCTATTTGTGCTTCCCTACAGCAGCAGGTGGCCACAGTAAAATAAATTTCCAGAAAACTTATTTGGTACCCCAAGGCTGCTTACAGATGGTAATCCTGGAGTTGGTGGATTTGCAGTAATTGAAGATTCAAGCCTTTCTATCAAGTTTCCTAAGGTGATGGGAGTCGGATTTGGATCTTCCTTTTCAGATACTTTCATGAGACTGAATTGGTTTTCTTTTCTCAGATCAGCATCTCCAGGTAAATAAGGCATTGAGGGTAGATCAGTTTTCTCAGTCCTGCTCCCTGCAGCAGACTCTTGGTAAGAATTATTTTGTACATGCTCTGAAGAAGAAACTGGGGTTGATAAGAGGGCAGAAATGGTCTCATTGGGTCTAATTTCTATACAGTCTCCTAGATGGAGGTCTGCCCTGTTCTCAGAGTCGGTTTCCTTACTGCAGGTGGCTGTAGCTCTATTTTCCATCCTCAAGTGAATTCCTTCCTCTGGATTTTCCTCTGCTGTGATGAATGAGGCTTCTGAATCCACCTCCTTGTCTTCCTCGGATGAAGAAAAAGAGTCAAAATCCAGAATCCTGGCAGAATCCTGCAGAGGGTAGTCTCTGGAGCCATCTAACGACAACGACGAACTGCAAAGCTCCAGGGAGTCCCGGCTGGAGTCGTTCATTTCCAGCTCCTGCAAGGAATCAGAGCCATCTTTTGAGCCATTGAAATATTCAGCATTGCCCATGGAGGCCAAATCCTGCAGCTTGCGCAGCGGGATATAACAGGAGGAAGGCTCTTGGCCGAATGCAGCCTCGGACGCTGCTGGAGGAACCCCCAGGGGGCACCCATTAGGGAGCTCGGGGCTACCGCTCCGACCCTCCCCCACGTAGAGGCTGCTGTCCCCGTCCTCCTCCAGCGCGTCTAGCCCCAAAGGAGTGGCAAAAGAGAGCAGGCAGCCCCTCCTGCTCACTTCGCAGGCCTGATCCATTCTGTGAGGCGGGCATCAACCTGTGAAGTAAACACAGCAACAATGGGGTCAGCCAAGCCCTCCATGGCCTTGTTCTCCAAAATGGCAGCCATTCCTCCTGCTCCTCCTCCTTTTCTCGGCGGCCGCTGCCGCGGCAGAGGCCCAACAGCCGCCTTCTGTTCTGGCCCGGAGGCCGCAGAACGTCTAAGAAGCCGGCTGCGGGCTCCTTCCCCCGACTCTCCACTTCCAGCAACGTTGCCTCCTAATCGCCACAATCTGACGTTGCCTTCAAAATAAGGGCAGCATCCATCCTGCTGTTGCTTGCCGGGAGCACCGCAGAGCAGAGCAGGCCTGGCCTGGCCTTTCCGCACTCCCCCCACCTCCCCGAAAGCTCCAGCTGCTACACAGTGAACGGTTTAGCAAAGGCTTCTGGACTTTTCATCCCTCCTCCTTTTCCTACCGCCCGGCTTCCCTACTAGGCCCGACAGAAGCTAGCAAGGATTTCCCCCCTCCCCTTTGCAAAGGCCCATCTGGAGTGGGCTGCAGCGCCCTTGCCATGTCCGGATGGAATTTGGCTGAAGAAAACGCTTTAAAAGCCTTTTTGGAGAACGGGGAAGTCGTTCCTGAAATTTACCTGCCCCCTCCCTCAGTGCGGGGCCAAAACGAAGAGCCGACTTGGCTCCTCCGGCCCCTACCCGCTCCGACTCCAGCACAGCAGCCAGCCGGCCTCTTGCGCTCAGCTTGCTCGCTCGCTCGCTCTTTTCCGCTCCGGCGCGCCCCCGCTGCAGGCGCGCCCCCGCCGCCGCTACTGCTGTCCCCCGTGCGCGCTCGCGCGCGCCCCCTGACTGACTCTTGGGGTTCAGCAGCTGCAAACGCGGCGCTGTCCAATCAGAGCGGGCGCGCCCGCTCTTGTCCCCTTTGGGCACCACACGGCCCTGTGTGCTTGTCGCTGCCCCCTAGTGCTCACTGCTGCAGCCCCTCCTGCCCCACCGCTTGCTCCTTCCACCGTCTACCTCCTTAAGCCTGCACCCCAGGGCTGGTTGTGAGCGAGCAATTCTGCCCGGCCTAACCTCGGCCTCCCTCCCTTCCTTCCCACGGCACATGGCGCCGCAGCTCTCTTCTCTGCCCGCGCTGGACAAGCCCTGCCTTTTTCGCGGCCAGCGCCCGTCCTTCCACGCAGCCTAAACAAGTCGTTTCCTACCAAGCCACCTCAGGCAGGGCGCCGCCTGCGAGGCCAGGCCTTTGCTAGCTCCCCCGCCAAGCGGTGCGGGAGAGAACACGAGCGAGCAAAGATGGTGGCTGTTCAGCTCGTCCACCCACCCGCTGGGCAGCCGCCGCTTTCCTTGCCAGCCTGAAATAAGGGGAGGGGGGAGTCCTCCTGACGCCCCGTGACCACCAGCCAACCGGGCTCAGTGCCGTCCCGGGCTTCTCTCCGGTGCACGTGGTGCCGCCGAGTCTGAGCTGCCCTTCGCCACATCCATGGGGTTGACTAGGGCGCCTGGCCGACCTCTTAAACCTATTCCGCTCCAAGAGGGGGAGGGGGAGAGGAAAACCGGGTGGGCTTTTCTGCCCCGGAGATTAGGAGCAGGACGTAGCCAGGCCGCCCCCATATTCGCGCCTAAACAATGAGGGAAACTGAGCAGGTCAACTTGTTCCCTCTTCGCGGCCAACAATGGGGTGGCGAGTGAAGAAAAGCTCCGTCGCTATTCTTTTCTCTCTCTCCCCCCCCCCCCCCACCGCCCCACCTCCTTCGCCGATTAAGGGAGGGGAGCCGTCTCTCTCCTGAAATAAATGGCTGGGCTGTGGCGAGAGATCTGGCTGCCTTTTGGCCCGCGCCAAATTCTAAAGGGGGCCAGATTCTATTCTCCCGCACCAGAGAGACGAGAGCAGGGCCACACTGCCCCCGAGAACCGTGGGGTGGCAGAGGAAGACGAGGCTAGGCGCTCCTCTACAGAACGAAACCAGGCCGCTCCCCAAACCCTCAAGGGGGGGAGGGGGAGATCCACTCCCCAGCCAATGGCTTGCCCAGCAGTGAGGTTGGGTGCTGTCCTTCTTCCTCCCCACAGATTGGATGAAGCTTCTCCCGCCTGACTTTCTTGGGGAGAGAAGCCCGTTCTACCGCTGCGGGCGCTGAAAGGGCCACCCCCGCTGCCGCAGCTGGTCTCCGGGGCCAGCCAGAACGTCGCGTGCCTGTTGCCTTCGGCAGCGCTGCTTCGTCTTTATGTGGGGCCGCAAAGGCGGGCGGGGAGCCTCGCAAGGGGGACCAACCGCAGCGTAGCCACCGCAGCCGAATCCCCCAACTCCGTGCGGGAGGCGGTGCGGTGCAGAGCCCGAACGACGGCCCCAGAGTTACCCAGGCGCCGGCTTCTCCGCTCCTTCGCAGCCGCTTCAGCTCCTTGACATCGGTCAAGAGCGGCGGGCCTTGACCGTGTGGTTCTCCCTTCCCGTTTCCGCGTGCAGCTCCGGCTTCGCCTGGGAGCAGAATGCGGTCGCCCCCCCCCCGCCCCCCCCC
>JANHFK010001779.1:136971-147592 GCA_036250565.1 Sibynophis collaris
AAGAAAGAAAGAAAGAAAGAGAAAGAAAGAAAGAAAGAAAGAAAGAAAGAAAGAAAGAAAGAAAGAAAGAAAGAAAAAATATAGAGACATGGCTTTCAATCTTCTTTACAGTAGTTATAAGTACAGTTATAAATTGACCTCTTTAAGATTACCTCATGAGTCTCTTCTTCCTATAATCTATCCTATCCATTCATCAAAATGATAAATCATAAATTCATTTTTTTCTTTTTTTATGCAAAAAGTCCATAAGAGGTTTCCAGTCACCAATAAATCCAGATATTCTCTTCTATCATCTTCACCAACCATTCCTCTGTCATAGGTTTTGCCAAAGCATTCTATCTTTGGGTTTACAATAATCTGTTGCAGTTATCACATATAAAAATGATGTTCATGACTTTTTTCCTACTGCTTATCCATCAATACCAAGAGGGAGAGACGACAAGGGAAATTAGGTGTAGAAACCTATATATGTATAATACTTTTCTACTGTTTTTATTTTTAAAATTAGGATCCCTACTGAACTTCTGGTAGAAGATTTGGTGTGTGTGTAAGTATATATATACACATAAATATGGATATATTCTCACAAATGTATGTGAACCTTGGAGTCAGGACCATCCAACAACACTGGTGTTTTATTACAGTTTAAATTGTTCACGATGCAACATGAGCTGATTCAGTCAATTGTTTTGGTTACAGGTATTTTGCTCCCATCTATTTGTTATTTTTAAAAGGGATTGGGAACTGTGTGGGGGGGGGATAAAATATTCTCTGCAATGGCAAGAAAGAAAGACTGCAAGTAATGGGGTCATTCAATTGCATTCAAGGTTCAAGGACAGAGTAATTTAGAATAATAGAGAATGACTCTAGATAAATGTTAACACAGAGGAGAAGAGAACAAATGATTAAAGGAGTATTTCATTATAGAATTTAGTGTGAAGAAGGAAACATAAGAAACCTCGGGAAAAGAGTTTATGCTCATACATTTGTGCTATGTTCATTATAACCAAATGTCCTTGTCTTTATTTGGCCATCTATAAAGCCAGCCGTCTCAGCACAGTATTGATCCGATTCCACCAAATCTGTTGGGCTACAATTCCTAATATCTCCAGCTAGCATAGCTGACATGCTTTGTACATTGCTGTAGCCATGAACTATGGAAAGGCCATTTAGGAGGAACTGAGAGAAGTGGGGAAAGGCTTCTTCAGGGTGATGGTAGCTCCGCTACAGCCCCTCCAGCTAAGAAAACAAAAGTGTCAAACCGCCGTGTTTTGACTGAGGGGTCAGTCCTGGGAATTGGACTGAGGGTTACCTGCCCAAAAGAGGTCAGCAAGCTTTCACTCATGTTTCAGAATTTAATTATTTAATAGCCCATCTCTCTCCTCCCTGTTGAGCACTGAAGTGGGATTAACTAATGCTCTATTGCTGAAGCGAAGGGACAGGGGGGGCGTCAGAAGCAGAACTGAAGCAATCAACAGCCTGTTGTCCCAGGTGCTGCCCGAGTTCAAATTTCTACACTGGGAAAATAAAGCATTATTTCCTTAGATTAATGGTCCTGTTCCTCCCTCTTCCTCCCCCGGTTTGGGAATTGCACCCCTTCCTCTTTTGCAAAATAGATTCCTTGGGATTCAGTTTAATCCCCCCTTGGCAGACACAGGGACTCTTTAGGGTTGACTGCCTCAGAAGCTGCTGCAAGGCACCTCCTTAAATGGTGCAAGGCAAAAGGCAGACTTCTGGGATAGGAAAGGGGAATTGCTTTAGGCCCGTACTTAGGCTAGTTACATGGCAGAGAGAATGATGTGAAACGCAGAGTTCTTGGAATAATAGACCTATTCAGTGACCAAAAAAATCTATGAAACTTTGTATCTAAACCAGGGGTGTCAAACTTGTGTCATCACGGCAGCATCACTTACCATATCGGGACTTCCCCCCCCCCCCTTTGCTAAACTGGGCGTGGGTGTGGCCAACATGTAATGCATCCGGCCTGCGGGCCACAAGTTTGACAGCTCTGATATAAACTAAACTATTTCATTGAGGCATACATTGCATTATCCTCTGCCTCCAAATTGCACTTTTACCTCAGATAAATTTATAGCAAGGAGCCAGAGGAAGCTTGCTCAGTGGATGAGAAGTTGGCTTTTACACAGGTTTTACCTGCTTTTACTTGTAATAGTTGTCTAGTTTCCTACCTAAAGCACAAAAGCTGGCTGGGTGACTTTGGGACAGTCACCTCACTCACCTGTTGTGGGGAAAATAGGAGAGGAAGAAGTATGATGTACCGTATGTTTGCTGCCTTAAGTTATTTATAAAGTAATAAAAGCAGGATAAAAGTTGAATGAATGAATGCATGAGTGATTGAATGAATGATGAATGAGTGAATGAATGATGAATGAAGGAATGAACGAATGAACGAATGAACGAACGAACGAATGAATGAGGCTGGGTCCTTTTAATGCTATTCCCTGTATTCTGTTTTCTGAAAAAGAATTATTCAGTGTAGATTGTAAAAGGCTTGGTATGATTCATCTAGGATTTGATCAGAATAGTTGAGGCTGCATCCCAAGTCCCATCTTTGTCTATAGTTCAGATCAGGAAAAGACCCTTATCTCTGCTCAGCAGCTCCTTCCAGATGTTGGGACTGGAGACACTAAACTGAGAAATGCTGCCATTTAGCTCAGTGACAAATCATGGTTGTGCGCTATTTGAAATGGGTGGCATTGGCACAATAACATTTCCTGCCTACTTTTAAAAAACCTTTTCTTCTTTAAAGGAAGAGCACAGACAGAACTGGAAAAAGGAGAAAAGGGGCACAAAGAGGGAGAAGAGACAGAAAATGAGATGATCACAAGTGATACTGATAACTAGATAAATTACCTTTATTTTAAGCCAGGGTAAAACTGGGTTCTTGTTCTAGAAGGGTGGATGAGTCCTAGTTTAGTTGTCCCTGTCTTCCATAATTAGGAGAACAAATACCCTGTTTAGTGTGGCTGTTGCCCTCTTACATACCACCACATAATTTATACAAGCATACATGCATGTAGATTTTAAATTTGTTGATTGTGCAAGGAAGAACGGATTGTAATTGTAATCCAGTCAGCTTTTCCACTGCCCATGTATTATAAATTATAAATTATTTTGCAGGCTCTGCTGAAGGGCAGTTTAAACACCATTGAAATAGAATATATTCTTGGGTTGGGGTTTGCCTGTGCCAACATGCAGGACTCAGAATTGGTTATGGTATCTCTGCAATTACCTTTCTCCAAAATAGGAAAGAAACTATGAGCCAATGATGTGACCCAAAGTTTTTTGTCTAAACCTCTGTACAGCCCCTTCACAAATGATATTTTTCATAATACAAATGTGGCTTTCCATGTGTGGACTGGACATGTTTATTTTGTCCTAATGACTTATGGGGAAAACCAGAGACAAATAACCAGACAAAATGAATATGAATACATTTTTCTTATACAACAATCAAAATAAATTATTTGTTTCTTAGGAAAAATGCCATTCTATGGGTTCACAAACTTCCGAGTTATTTTCCTTGGCAATGTTTTGGAATGAGATCTGGGCCCAGCAAGCTTCTGCCAAGGAGATTGGTCCTCTGTTACTCATGACAAGGGAACAGCCTTCACTGAGCAAAATGACTTAGACTGTGGCAATAGAAATTAGCCCTTGAATCCAAAGATTTTCCTCTTTTCTCCATTTAGTGAAACTTTCATAAGGCCTTTGAAACTGTCAAATTAAGTCATATCCAATCATCAGGTCTTCTATGGATCCAAAATGGCTTCCTGGCCATTTCTCCAAATCAGGGTACTTTAAAAAGAATGGCAATTGCTTTCAAGGGGAACAGATACGAAAAGGAGCTACTGAAGGAAAGAGAGAAAGACTTACACTTTGTATATGGGGTCCATGGACACTGACTGCTCGGTAGGGCAGGAGAAGAGGGCATCTTCATAACCCAAAGGGTGGGAAGGGCTAGCAGCTGGGAGAGAGTGTGTGTGTGGGAACCCCAACTCAGGAAACTAGATGGATTTACTGGGCTACTCTCTAAATCCCCCCTCACAAAAGATGCCTGTTCAGTGGGAACAGGATTCAGCTGCATTTGTTTGGCCAGTAGAGCTGGGTGGATTAGGGACAATTGGTTCAGCCCTGACAGAAAATATCAGGAATGTTAAACAATAAAACGGCCTCCAGTTGTTGTGGGCTTCGAGGAGGGCTTTCCCCCCACATGTGCCTCTAGTTAAGCGTTTTCTCTATCCGAATGCAGGGCTGCATTCATTCCTTTTGGTTTATTGATTATTTTGTAGAGTAATGGGGCTGCCACACTAACCATTCGATGGTCAGCCTCCAACAAATCAGTATATTTTTGTGTGTGTGCAAAGGATGGAACAAGGGCTGTTGCTGCATATCAAAGTTCTTCTTGATGAAAAACCTGATGAAAAAGGAGATTTCCTACTAATTTGTAGGAAAGGTTTGATGAGAACAGATCAAATTTTCTCCCTGCATCAAAATATGTATATTTTCTATAACTGACTGAAAAATGTGTTTGTTTTCATATTAAAGCAAGGGCTCGAAGTATAAATAATCAATGTATTGGGGAGGGGGCACATTCCAAAATATAATTTACAAATTTTACTTTTTAAGGGTTTTTGTCTAATTCAAAGAAAAAATACTTGTATGTATGTATATTATGTCATACATAGCACCTTCCACACAGTCATGAATTTTAAAAACACTCAGAAATGAAAATTATATGTTCAGTTTTTAAGAGTCGGTACAAAATTGCGAAAGCCATGCCAAAGTTACAAGCCTCATATTAACAGCCAAAATAATACAATCCTTAGGATAGTGCTAATAATGCTACTACTTCAAAATATAATAGCGTTATTTCCATTCAGAAGTTCTGCAAATATGAATTATTCAAAAAATACAAACAGTTATTTGGACTTCCTGTTATGCATATATTTTGCACCAATAGCCTCAAAAATCCTGGTCTTGGGAAAATCTTGGGAAAAAGAAGCAGTCGAGATCTGCCTTTCTGCTTTGTAATCATCAACTTTCTTGGTTACTTGTAGTTAGGCTGCAGCTTTGTTTCCACAACTTCAATCATTAACCCAGACAGACCTCCTTACTGGGGCCTGCAGGAGGGCACAATCTTATTAACTAGATCAAAGATCATCATTTGTGGGAGGCAGAGATTCCACCCACTTCCTTTAGAAAGTGCCTGCTAACCCTTGAGTTCTTCCATCAAGGCATCCCTTTTGATTGATTGATCGATTAGGCATCATGAAGTCATTTTCGATTGCTAGCAACCACATACCGGTAGATGGATTTTCTGCAGGATGATTTATCCATAATCTGGGTTTGTTTCCCCAAATCTCCCAACAGGACACTCATTGCCACAATAACCATCCCTATTAGCCAAGATTGCAGAAGTGTGACCTAACTGCTTTGGTCTGACTCTCGAGAACCAGCTGCTACTTTTGTTGGGCTTTCCCCAAGAGGTACCATGCTGGGTCCTTGGCATGAGCCTCCATCTGCACTCAAGGCAGCCTGAGCACTTGGGTCTCTTCTGCTACTTGCAGGGAGATCCTTTGTGATAGAAGGCCTGGAGCAACTTTCCTTTCATTAGGTTTACAAAAGAATTTTCAAATGCTTCCTAGTGAAGTGTGGGGCAGGGTGGGGCAGGATGAATAAGCAATGTTGTTGGTTTTCTGTGCTCATAGATGTGTGTGCATGGGTGTGGGTGAGGCCCCAGGAGAGTTTATTTCCTTTAAAAGGGTATGGAGATGTACACTTCCGCAAAGTACTGTAGTCCCCTTGCAAACATGAAGGGGGTGGAAAAGAAGAGAAGCAGGAAACAGTTGTTGGAAATGCTTCTTGCCTAATATAGATAACACCCCTGCAGGCTAGCAGCAAAAGGTGTCGTATAGACACTGCCATCAGTCACTGCTTGGGAAGGTGTTCTCTGCTGCCAGTGAGGTCTGAGTTGGGAAGTTTCGTTGTTGTTTTTTGAACTGCTCCTTCTAATCAATTCCTTTTCTTGGAAGAACAGATCGGCAAAGGAGAGCAATGGACTTGGCGTTGGTGTTCCCACGATACAACTCACCAGGAGTTAATTGGACCCTGTGCAAGATTGGGTTTCTTGAGCTAAATCTAAACCGCTCAGGGGTTGCAGATTGTCTCGGTTGACTCCTTTGGAGGTTTCCACAGCATACTAATCCCACCTCCCTTAACCCAAATAAGCCTATCGTGGAAATGGGGCAATGCTGGTGTCTATTTAAGGAATCCATAACTGCAATGTTGAATTGAAGTTACAATAAAGTGGCTTATTGAGGTTAGGTTCATGCAGTTTGTCAACCAAAATATACTTGTAGCTTAGCTGTATGAGCTCATCCAATTTTGGTTTATTCAATAAACCAGTGGTTCTCAACCTTTTCTTCACCACGGGCCCCCTTTAAATATCATTTTTGGCCATGGACCAAGGCCATGGACTCCCAATACTTAACTCAAGACATAAATCACAGCATTTCTTGAAGCCTTCACCGACTCCCTCTGATGATATCACAGAGCCCACAGGTTGAGAGCCACCACTGCAATAAACCATTACTGAAACACGTTGAGGGAATGCAGAAGCTATCGTGACCATGAGAAACATATCTTAAAATATGGAGTATCTCACTAAGCAACTGTAGCCTTAAACCCTGTGGCTCTAAAGTGGCACCAGTATTGAAATAATGAGAATGAATCCTACGTATAACATATAGTTTGCTTGTAGAATTTGCTTCCAGAAGATGTAATGATGGATTACCTTAAAAGAAGGTGATACAAAATAACAGAGGATGAGGTTGTCAACAGCTGCTAGTCATGATAACTATATTTTACTTTCAACATCAAAAATAATGTGTCTCTTAGCAGCAGTTGCTGAGATTTGGAGAAGTACTATTCTTCTGTCACTCTTGCAGGCTTCCTAGAGAATTGGTTCTACCACAGTGGTAGAGAAAATTAGACCTGATAAACCTTTGGTGGTCTGTCTTATGCTTTTAATAAATATGGAGAGTATACAGCTATGAGTACCTGTTTGCTTACTAGGAAAAACTCACAAACAGAATAGATTAGATCCTGTTCAAAATTTGGCAGCGTTACTTATTCAAAAAAAAATATAGTTGCCTTTATAAAGCAGTCATTTTCTTCTTGATTCCTACCTAGCTGTTTAACTTGGAGTGATGAGCTTTGAACATATTGGTAAAATAATACAAAACTGTAATACAGCTTTAAAAGCATCAATATAGTAAATGAATGAAATTATTGACTTAACAATTCATGTTATATTTCCTCAGTTGAGATGGATACCCAATAGTACCATAGAACTTATTCACAGCCAAGACAAATCAAGAAGATATATTACCCTCCCAAATTGTGAGTAACAGATAGTACACCCTTGGACTGGGAGATAATTGTGCCCTCACTAGTAAATTATTTGTGGACTGTAACAAGTTAGGTCTGTTTGGAGTCAGTGGTTTCATGGGAAGAAATTCCAGCTGTGTTGAGGCTGAGTTTTTCTAGCCGTCTTTCATACCAGCTCGTCATTAATCATTTGTAGATTCAGCCTGGTGTCTTCTGGCATTATTTCTGCTCCTTGCTTCTAGGGAGAATTTAGGAGTAGCAGAATTGCAGGCAGTGCTATTTCAAGAAGGAACTGAATCACTTGGCAAACTTTTCCAGTCTTAGACTTATATAGCTCTACTGAAGCCTGTAATTTTCTAAAAACAAAAATAGTACTGATAGAAGGGAAAATTTGTAGAGGGGAGAGAGGGGGAAATTTATAGTTCAGGGTTGAAATGAGGGGGTCCTTGATACTTTCTGAGCTTGGTTATTTTCTTGCACAGGTTTCATTACCCAAACTAGATAAACATTATCAGTCATCATCTTCAGAGCACTGATAATGTTACCTAGTTTGGGTAATGAAACATCTGCAAAGAAAACAACCAAGCTCAGAGAGCATTAAGGACCCCTCAACAAAAATAGTGTTGGCTAAGGGCATTAGTGGAATAGGCAGAAACCATATCGACTGATTTTTTAGACTACGTTCTGCAGAATATGAAGTATTTTGTAAATGTTCTGGAGCACTGAAGGCCCTCAATCTACAACCAAAACAAAATAGCAAAATAAGCTGAATGTTACACCAACATCTTTTGATAAAATGTGTAGGGTAATTTGGTACCTTTGCTCTTAGTATCTGGCTTTCAGAAGTTGGACATCTTTTCTGCAGAGATACTGTATCTTCCATGCAAACAGCTGTAGCCTTCGAAACTATGTCCTTTCTCACACTGAATTTACCCAACTCTAAAATGTAAGCAATATGCTGATAATTCTGTCATTAGCTCTTCGGTCCATCCCCTGTCCCCTGCCCCTTATGCGAGTGTTGCTTTTATTTATAGAAATTACTTTTCACACTTCATTAATATTCCAAAAGAACTAATTGTTGCCTTGGTGCAGAAACAAAGGCAAAGGTACTTTGAACAAGGAAGCTAATTCGATGCCCAGCTTAGAGCAGCTGGGGCTCTCTCTCTCTCTCTCTCTCTCTCTCTCTCTCTCTCTTGCTCTAGATGTGGCCCAGGGTCAAGAATTCAAGGAAGGAACATCTGCTCCATTTCTGTGAGCACCAATCCTGCCCTGCTGAGACGAGGAAGAGCTCTTTCCTATCTCAGAGAACTCTAACAACTACAGTAACATATCCTCTCCAATCGGACCGTTTTCTGAACGAAAGAACAAACGGGTGGGATTTTTAACCTAATGCCAGGTGATATTGGCACATTGCTTCAATATTTGGATCAGGCTCACGTTCACTTAGCAACGGAATCAGATCTCTTTGGTAGTGGTTGGGTGATGCTTCAAAAGCCATTAGTTTTTTTACAGTAAAAAAGTTCAGAGGTGGACAGGGATAAAAAATAAATAAATCTGATTCAGTAAGAATAAAAAAGTGAGCATCTGTTTTGTATACTGAGGGAAAACAAACATTCAAAATGCCACGACATTTTGAGCATTGTGTGTCATTGGGCTTTCTCTTCCTTCTCCATGGATTCTTTTTTCTTATCAATTTTATGCTGAAGTTTTATGTCCTGTTTTGTCATGCCGAGAGGGCCACACTGGTCTTTCTGTTCCATTTCACTCTTTGGAAGCACGACAAGGGAAAAGATCTCCGTTGCCAAAGTCAATACTTCACATCTGTGCACAGGGGGGCAGGTTTCATGGCGCCGGCAGGAGCTTTGATAGTATTTCTATTCCTGGGCCGGTGACAAACTGCCTTCTATTCCGGGTCCCGCAAGCACACAGGTTCCATTTCAGTCTCACATGGCTGCCTTGGGCCTGGGTGGGCCGAGCGGCTCCACCATCTTCAGCGGAGCTCTTTCGTCAATGCCGTTCTTGAAAGACATGGCTGTGAGGGCTAAGAGGGTGAACGGAGAAGCATAAACACACAAGTCCAATTGCTCGATTTAGGTGGCCTACGAGTTTCTCACACACAATCTCCTCCTTGTCTTTCTCCACCTGGCTCAGGGCTTGTGTTCAATATTAATGAACTTCTCCTTGCCTCTGTAATTGACTGTGGCGCTGCTTTCAAGGAGTTTTGGCAAGGCAGGGAGAAAGGGAATGTTCAGGGTGGCGGGTAGGGGAGACAGGGAAGAGAAAGCAATAACACAAACCAACAGGGTGAGAGGAACAAGCTTCTGAAACCACATCCTCCCCTGAAATAGAGATCATTTATTCACCTGGACCCACGCAAGGCTGGACAAGACACCATGACGGCAAAGAGCTCAAAGACACGGGAGGACTGATATTTTGTGGCACCGGGGAAGGAGGTGTGGGACTAGGTGAATAGCCCTGGGACTAGGATGGGGTTTTCTGCAAAGATGAGGTGCTGAGTGAGATGCATACCAAGCTGCCTCCCTCCCCACTGCCTCTTTCCTCTTCATGCATTCGTTTATTTATACAGAAATGAGACAGAAAGCCCCCAACTCCCTTCCTACAATTCTGAGTGCTTGAGTTTGGAGCAAGCTGTTTGGTGTGGATCGAGAAAGCCCCACTGGCAAAACAGGGTCTCCAATTCTGCTCAATGGGGCTCATTCACTAGCTGTGGTGAATTCATTGGTTCTGGCATATTAGCAGGCAGCTGGCCTTTTTCAGTGGGCCACTAAGACTTCTGGAGCATGGTACGATTCACACCTGCTGGTGGTCTATTTGCTTATAAGAGGCAGCAGGGGAAGGACTTTTGGGTCCAGAGGGAACACTCTTTAATCAATAAGGACCCACATTATGGGCCCATTCCTAAATCAAAATGGCCCTACAGGTACAGATGCTCCAAGGCTGTTCCTTCCTATATTTTCTTCTATATATTAATTCTGTCTGCTGGGTTAGTATTTTGTGGGAATCTGAAATCAGGCAGAGTTCTATTTTGGTAACTAGTTACAAAGCTTTATAGACATTAACTGTAGAATGCTGATAGTAGTAGTATCACCTTCAGTATTGTTGGCAAAACTCTAGAATCCAGAAATCTGCTCTACACTTTGTTTTCCAACACAGGGATTCAATAGGCATTACTAAATTGCATTGTACTTCC
>JANHFK010001779.1:212246-229982 GCA_036250565.1 Sibynophis collaris
GTTTGTTTTCCTTCCTTCCTAGATTCCTCTCTGCAGCTCAGGAAGGGAGAGAAAGAATTGCAGTGACATCTCTCTACAGTAGTTGAGGCTTGTTCCTAGAAGGGAGTGATCTTGGGAAGTGGATTTGGGGGGAATTACCGTGATAAAGTAGCACAGGATTATGGGGTGCGGTCACATAATTTCAGTCAATTGAATCACCTTGGAGATAAAACATGGGACTGTATTTCTCTGTATAATTAAGTTTTATGAACAATACAGGCTTTAGGGATTGAATAATCCAAAGTGACCTGCCTGTTCCCATTAGTACTTGTGAATGAATCATTTTTCCTGTGTAAAAGCAACAAAGAGTTGTGTGTTGCTTTTCCAGCTAGCACATTTATTATAGCACAAGCTCATTGTGTGATGGCTACTTTATTTCTGGTTTGGCTACATTCAGCTCAGAGTCACACCAAAGCCAAACTGGATACATGAGCTGATCTGGTTTCATGCAGCTTTGGCAAGTCAGCAATATTATTTTGTTATTTAACACACAGACGCCTTGCCAACAGAGAGGACTGCTCTCATTTGACATTTTCAGATTCAGGAGACTGCTGCCTTTCTTCCCTGGAGAAACTGGCTTGGCATCTTGATCAAGAGACCTTCACACAGCTGATTAACTAGGTTACTCTAGATCAGGGGTCACCAACCTTTCAGACCTCAGGGACCACTACATTCATAATTTTAAATCCCACAGACCACTAATACGATCTGCCTAATGACCGGCTGGGTGGGCGTGGCTAGGTGGTCATGTGACTGGGTGGGCATGGCCAACTTGATGTCACTCACGTCGAGGGGCACCTCGCTGGCCTGTACTCGCACCTTCCAGCCACTCCTTGCCTCCCCACCCGGGCTCCTTAGGGCCCCAACCGGAAGCAGTTGTTGGAGCTAAGCAGCCACCACGAGAAAGAGTTGGCATAACAGCTCAGTTCAAATTGGATCTGACCAAGAAGGAGGCAGAAGCACCTTACTGAGGACTATGAGCATAGGCTTTCCAAGCAGAGGGAAGACCTGTGGGAGTGTAAGGCCAAGTACAGGCGCCTGAAGGTTCAGCGGGCTGAGATAATCAGTCAGTTCCAGGCCATGATGCTGTCCCACTGGAACACGACCCTCTGACTCTTCACCACCACCAGTGCTTCCCTCCACCCTCCAGCCTCCAGCCTTCACCCAAAACCCCACACCAGGAGGCTGAAGCAGACCCCCAAGTCAGAATTTCTCCCCCCTTCTGACCCACACAAAAAGACCCCGAGAGGGGAGATTCTCTGCAGCAACACAAACGTTCATTGCGTGTATCCAGTTCAGGGGCCATAGTTTGAGGACCCCTGATTTAGTGCAATGTAAAAAATGCAAATAATTTTTCTGCGGACCACCAAAATTTTCTCACGGACCACCAGTTGGTGACCGCTGCTCTAGAACCTGTAGGAAAAAATCTGCAGCTTGAAAAAAGGAATGGGCCAAATAGAGCATAGGTAAAGGCAAATCAAGCACTCTTTCGAACATTTTGGGGTACAAATGACATGCCCCCAGTGGCTAGGATTTTGGGGAATTGTGCTTGCAGACACCTGAAGTGTGTCAGGTTGCCTATCTCTAGGATAGGACCTCCTGAAGAGATGGTTTGCGCTTAATCCCTCTTTCTAGAGAGCAAGAATGAGAGTGGTGGATCCGTATTCCGTTAAAAGGGAAGGAGATTATCCTCTCTCCTCTCAAGAGTCTGTTCATTCTGAGCTAGCAGGATGAGGGTCTCTGTCTCCTGGCTCTGGTTCAGAAGAGATGAGTGGGTTTCCTCTTTGCTTCTGGGATGGCCTGGTCCCCCTGGTGGATCCCTCATGGGCCCAGCTTCTCATGATCCAGGCAGGGCCCAGCTTAGGCTACACGGGTGCCTATAATTAAAGGCCCTAATCACCACCAGGCGCCCTCCCCTGCTCATACATCTGGGCACAATTTAATGCTGGCGACGATGAAGCCACAAGGGACAGGAGTGTTTTTGGCACGCGGTCCTGTCTGCAGTCCCCGCCTCTCTCCAGGCCTGGCTTTGTCTGCCAAGAGGGGATGGTGCAGTGGGAGGGATCGTCGCCATCTCGCAGGAACAGCCGTGGCTGTCAGTGAATTGCTGAGCCCCCAGACGAGCTTCATGAGGCTGCCTAAATTTGGGGTGTGGCAATTTTCTTTTAGATCTCGGGGATGGGTGGTTTTCTGCTTCTGAGGATGGGATTCTTGAATGGGAACAGAGACCAGAGCCATCGCTGTCTGCCGGGAATTTATTGGCAGACGCCATTCTGTGTTTTGTGTGTCTGGATTTACATTTCTGAAGGGACAGTGAAGGTTCTATTACTTTACAAATCAAATCAATGTGCAGTTTGCTCTATTGATACTTGCTTTACGCTTCTCCGTGTTCATCAGTATCCCTGTTGCCTGGATGGCCAGTGAAATGCTGACCTCAGGCTTGCCCCATGGAAGCAATTGAGCTCAGTGCCAGGAGGCTAATTAGGGTGGCAAAATCTGCAAAAAGAACAATTGGGTGTGTTAACCATCTGATTTCGTTCTATTCCACAAACCCATCCAAAGACAGGGATAGTGATGAACATTTGCTATTCTCCCCTCCAGTAAATCTATGATTGTACACTATGTTTAGGGAGTCTTGCCTACAGGCAAGCACAAAACTGTGAGTTAAAGATGAATAGAATTGGGTTGCAGTGAAAATTGGTTTCTGAACAAACTTGTCGGGTAAAACCACATTTTCATGTATAGGCCCCCAGAGATAATCCTGGCACTTTGTCACCAGAAATCATTCTCCCTTTAGCTGATAATAGTCAGGGCAATTTTCCAGAAGCCTCTTATTCCAGGACACTTCCTGGAGTTTATTAGGATCTACCCTAACACTTTTGTTCCCTCTGCCCCCCTCTTTTTTCTTTCTCTCTCTCTCTCTCTATCCGCCCCCCAACCTTCTGACCCATCTCACCCATCTCCAGGTCCAGGCCCCATTAGGCACAAAGGGTCTCTCTCGATCCAGGACTGACAAGTGTGTGAATTCTCTGCCCAGACGACCAGCTGAGGGAGTGGGGAGGGGGTTGTGTAGGCCATGACGAATGGCTGCCTCTAGATCCTGAAAGGCTCCTGGGGCTGGAGGCTGCTGTCTGCTCCCCAAACAAAGCTGGGTGCGGGGAGAACTGAAGGGGCGGAGGGTCTCTCTCTCTCCATCTCCTGCTCATTGAGATGTCAAGCTGAAAAGCCCCCATTGTTCACCCGTCGCTCTCACCGGAGATGGGACCAACATGCTTTGCAACTCAATTTAGCACTAAGGTTACCGGGTTGTGTGTGTGGGGGAGAACAGGAGATTCCTCCCCCCCCCTTTTTATAGTATAAGCAAGTAAATGAGTGCTCCCAAAGGTCCAGGGTCCTCTTTGGGTGCTCCTCACTGGATGAGAGGCATTGAGTAGCAGAGCAGGGCTGATGGGGCAAGGCTTTCCAAAGCAGGATTTCTGAATGGCTAATCTATCAATCTGCAAATTGGGCTGGCCACTTGATGAAAAATGCATGCTACTACAGAGTGAGCCTCTTTACTCTAAGTGGATTCTGCCGGGATTAAAAATACATCCGTGACTATCCAGCCCAAATCAAAGGGGTAGGTAATGTTGGCCATTAACACACAAAAACAGCTTAAATATCAGGTGTTTGGATGCGGTAGCCATAGATGCATCAGTGTATTTTGGGAGCTTCAGTGATTGCAGCATCTCATGCCATGCAACCATAAACCTTTCTGACATCATCATCATCTTTTTCTCTGCTGGAGTTGCTCTTCTTAAAGAAATCTGGCACTTGTCAAAAAATATGGGCTGCAATTTCATAATCCAGATTGTGACTGATGTTGAGCTGAGAGTGCCAGATGGTCTACCTATGTCCGTGATGGCGAACCTATGGCACGCATGCCACAGGTGGCACATGGAGCCATATCTGTGGGCACATGAGCATTACCCTAGCTCAACTCCAATGCGCACGTGCGAGCTGGCCAGCTGATTTTCGGGCCCACCGGAAGTTGGGAAACAGGCCGTTTCCAGCCTCCGTAGGGCCTCTGGGAGGTGGAGAAGGCTGTTTTTGCCCTTCCCAGGCTCCTAGAAAGCCTCTGCAGCCTGGGGAGGGCGAAAAATGGGCCTACTAGGCCCACCGTGCCATCATGTGCCAAAAGCAGGGAGAGTGCGGGTGTGGTGGTCGCGTTTGGGGGGGCAGAAGAGCATTGAACTATGGGTGTGGGCATGTGCGTATATGACCCCCACCTGCTCCCTCCTCTTTTGGCACGTGACAGCAAAAAGTTTAGCCATCACTGACCTATGTCATTGGGACATTAATTTTCATATTATTCTTTGCTGCTGAACTCATTTACTCATGCTCCCCTCCGTTCTATCCTATCTGTGGAAGTTTTTTCTGAAGTAAATAACATTCCCCCCCCCCCCCCCGGCTTTCTAAGTATTTTCAGCCTTAGGCTACTATGCTAATAAAATAGTTTTCATTTATTCTATTGATTGGTTAGATTCTTTTATTCTACGTTTATTCCAGGAGCTCAGGGCCCATGCCACATTCTCATTCTCCAATTGTGTCCTCATAACAATCTGTGAGGTTGTTTTGGTTGAGCACTAGGTACTTGGTCGTGCTCATCCTAGGAGCTTCATGGATGAATGGGTATTTAAGTTAGCTCTCCCCAGGAATATATGAGTAATCTAACCATATATAATACCAGTTCAAAGTGGCTTCAGGGCCTGAGAGCAGATCACAGCAATCTCCCAGAACAGGAACCAGTCACCATCCCAGGAGCAGACATCCAACGGCAGGTCAAAAATGTGAAGAGCTGGACAGTACCTAGCTCAAAAATGACCCACACCTAGGGACTAAATAAACTAATAATAGTACACAAAAGCCTAGCAGCACAGATGAACCATCTACTAGCAGCAGGCCCCCACAGGCTGGTAATACAAGGCAGGACTGTGCTGATCATGAATGAGTCCAACAACGAAAGAGCACTGTCCAACAGCTCCCCAATAGCCTACCTTCCCACCACATGGAAAATCCTATCAGGCATCATAGCAGCTAGGCTACAGGACCCTATGAACCAATATATGAGCACAGCTAAAAAATGCACTGGGAACAACAACAGAGCTCAAAACACCAGTTGCTCATAGAGTAATTGCCCAAGACTCAAGGTCTAGACCAGTGGTGGAGAACCTTTTCGGCACCGAGTGCCCAAACCAGAACGTGGGTGCATGAGCATGCATGTGTGCGTGCTGGAGCACCGGAAACCCGAAGACCAGCTGGCCGGCGCACACATACCTGTTTTTTGGCTGTTTTCCGGCTGTTTTTTGGGCATTTTTCAGGCCAAAAACGGTCCAGAAAAACTTCCAAAAAACCCACCTCTGAAAACTGCCCGAACCCCCCCCCCCAAACCGCCTGTTTTTTGGGCATTTTTTGGGCTGTTTTCTGGCGCCGGAAACCAGAAGAGATTCGCCATCATGGGTGTAGACAAACAAATCTGAGCACAGGCTGAATTGATTATAGGACAGCATACGACTCAATGCCATGGATCTCTAAATGTCTGCTGCTGTACAAAATCAACAAGATGCTAAGGACTCTCCTCAAGAACTCAATGGGACCCTGGAAGACAACACTGGAAGTCAACTCAAGACAGCTCACATAAGTAGCCATCAAGTGTGGCAGATGCCAAGATGATGTACTATCCCCCACTATTGTTCTGTATAGGCTTGAAACCCATCAGCCAGATAATCAAAAGAACTGAATATGGGTACAAGTTCAAGAGTGGAACTCTAAACCTACCAGTGGTGGGATTCAAATTTTTCCACCACCAGTTCTGTGGGTGTGGCCTGGTGGGGGCATGTCATGTGACTAAGAGGGCATGGCCAACTTGATGGCACTCATGGCCACACCCACTCAGTCACATGACCTCCCCAAGCCATGCCCATAGAACCCGGTAGGAAACATTTTTTCAAGCCACTGCCTCTTTGAGGGATGCTTTGTGGTTGTGGCGGCTGTCTGGTTGCTGCCAAAAACTACTGGAGGTCTTGAATGCACCGAAAAAGGGACTGCAGTTGAGGAGCAGGGTGGCGACAGCAGCAGCTTTTTGGGCACGTTTGAGACCTCCAGTAGTTTTCAACACAAGAAGCCTCCAGATAGCTGCTGCTGCCGGCTCGGTTCCAGCTGGCAAAGAGGCAGCGGCTGGGAGGAGAAGACCAAAAAAAAAAAGAGGTGGCAGCTGCAGGCTTCTTGCACCCTATTGAAAATTACCGACCTCCAGCTCCTCTTCAATGCGCCACTGCCACTGCTGCTGCCCTGTTCTATGCACCGGTCACACAGGCTCACCCCATTGCCTGCTGTGCCTCTCCGCTAGGACTTGCCCAGGCAAGTCTGAGTGGAGCAGTGCAGCAAGCAATGGGGTGCATGCAGGTGGTCGGTGCATAGAACAGGGCGGTGGCAGCAGTGGCACATTGGACAAGTGGAGCCGGAGGTCGGTAATTTTCACTGCAAGAAGCCTGCAGCTGCCTCCTCTTTCGGTGCGGCTGGCCTCCAACCGCACTGAAAAAAACATGCGGCGGCTGCAGGCATCTTGCAACAAGGGGGGGCGAGATGTGGGCCGGTAGGGAGCCCAGCGGTGATGATGGCTCAGCCCTGGCTTGCCTTCCCTGGCAGCCAGCCACAGGAGGAAGGTAAGATCATGGCCATGGGACGATGAAAGGTAGTGCAAACCAGCTGAATACCATCTCTGAACCCTACCTTCAGCCACCTCTACATGGATGACGTTAAGTTGTAATCAAAGAATGAATGATACATTGACTTGCTGATCCAACTGACATGGACCTATAGTGTGGACATTGGGATAGCATTCAGACTGAAGAAATGTGGCCAGATAGTAATCGAGAGAGGGAAGATAATTAACACTGATGGGTGGAACTATCAGTGGGCCACATAGACATACAAACTAGTTACAAGTACCTTGGTATCCCATAATCACATGGAAATCATGATAAGGAGGCAAGGAAGACTGCAACATCCAAGTACCATCAAAGGATAAGATAAGTCCTGGAGAACCAGCTCAATGGGAAGAATAAGATCCATGCCATCAATATGTCTGACTTACCAGTCATCAGATATCCTGCCTATAGAATGAGCTGACCAAAAGAGGACATGGAAACTTCCAATGTGAAGACTCAGAAGCTGTACAGAGGTTTCCAGCTCAAGTCCAACGCTCAGAGATTGTACACCAGCCAGAAAGGGAATGGGCAGTCTGGTGAATGTCAAAGCCACTGTCCTGGATCAAACCTACAACGTCTATGGATACATCAGTAAGATGACACCTAAAGATGAGCTGCTGAGAGAATTTCTGAAGCAGCAGCAGAAACGGGAGGAAGGCCAGGCAGAGGAAATGCCATGACAAGATAAGACACTGCATGGGAGTGTATCCCTTTGAAAAATAGCTGAGGTAGCAAACATTGGGAAATTCTGCGAGTGGCTGGAAAGGGATAGACTAAAAGACAGCAATGAGGCATTTATTATAGCAGAACAAAAATAAGCACTAAGCATAGGAGGAGGGGGTCTACCACACTATACGGGACCCAATGTCCAGAATATTTTAAAATAACTCAGGGCGGTGAACACACAAAATATTCCTTCCTCTATTTTCCAACAACAGCCTGTGAGGTGAGCTGGCCTGAGAGGGAGAGTGACTGGCCAAAGTCACCCAGCCAGTTTTCAGGCCAAAGGTAAGACTAAAACAGTCTTTTGGTTTCTAGCCTGGTGCCTTAACCACTAGACCAAACTGGCTCTTTGAAACTATTAGACTATGCAGAGAGGACTCAGAGGCAGTCCAACTCATAGTGGCAGGGTGTGAGATTAAGCATGAACAGTATACCACTGAATCACACAATCCAGTAGCTGGCATTTGTGTACAACAACATTTGCACAGTGTATGGGCTAGACCTTCCCAAATCAAGATGGTAGACTCCACAAAAGGTTGTGGAGAATAACAGGGATACGATCCTGTAGACTTCGAGATTCAGACAGACAAGCAGGTAGATACTTGTCAATCAACCAGCATTATGGTAATAGACAAGGAGCAGAAGACAGCAGTGGTGACAGCAACATCAGGAAGAAGGAATCTGAGTATCTGGAGAAGTATTAGGAACTGGAGAAGATGTGGAAAGTAAAGGCTAAAGAGTCCCATTGTTGGAAGGAACACTTGGGGCTGTGACTCCTAAGCTGAGAGAGTGGCTCCAACAGATCCCAGGAAAAATGTCAAACATCTCTGTCCAGAAGAGTACAGTGCTAGGAATAGCTAGGATGCTGCATGGGCGCACTTGGGCACACCCAGGCACACACCGACACACCCCTCAGGAAGGAATCAGAGATAAAGAACAAGGGGATTCATTTTAGATTAGATTAGATGCATTTTCTGAGCTCTGCAAGCATAGCAATATTTGGCTGTACCCAAATATATAGGATTTTGGGAAACAATGTGGAGAAATGCTAACGTACATTTAGCTTATGGTACAGCAACTTGCCTTTGGAAGCCTATTTTCAAGAGTTTCTGTCACCATTTCCTGTGTGACATTGACATCTTACACGAGATGAATGCTGCACCACTGCTTTTGCGCCAAGAAAAGTACTGGGACCTTGTCTTTCTGTAAGACAAATTTTCTTTGCTGTCTACATTAAAAACGGGTGGCTTCCACATGAGGTGTAGAACTTCAGACTTCAATCAATAGTTGTTTAGATTGCAAGAGTTACATTGGGCTTTGGCCACCCTGCTGTTTCTTTTCAAACTATGGAAATATCAGATAACAGCACAATCATCTACAGGGATAGGTCAAGGTAGTGCTACTCTTCTAATTTTTTAAATAGTTACAAAGAATCCCTTTTCAATGCATACCTTCCCTATTACCACTTTCTGTTTAAGTCTGTCATTTTATTATTGCTATTTTAAAGCTCCATTTTTCACATAAATATTTAACTGGCACTTGAAGAATTGTATACCAGCATTTTCAGAATTAAGATACAGAAACCACAAAATACATCTTTCTGGCAAAATTATTTTAATAATGTCTTCTTTGGACAATCTGCAATTTTGTCCTCAAAAACATCCTGGCAATTTAAAGTATTTTTTATACAACATACAAACTGAACATGTAAAGCAGTTGCAAGTGATTAAATATAAATTAAACACTTATGAGAAAAAAATGGCTCTTCTGGGCAATTCCACATTGTTTAAACCTGTGCACACCACCTGTAAGGAGATCACAAAGAGGGAAAAAGCAACGAAGCATGGCAAGGGAATTGTACATCCATATGTTGCTTTTTTAGCAGTGCTTGGATCACATCGGCAATTTTCCACTGAAAGTACCTGGAGGCAAAATGAAGCTCTGGTTGGTTCATTGGCAAACCACAGGAGACATGAAACAGTAAAAGGCGGATGTGTGTTTGTTTCCTACGCTCAAATGGGCCTATGTTTCTCACAGCTTTGATCCCTAATCCTGAATGTTGAGGATTATAATGGGAAGAGAGAGTTTATTACCACAATGTGAATGTGGTAATGTGCATCTTTGTACCTCTGTAACAGACAGGGCATCTCAACCTCTTGTAGTTTAAGCCAGGTTCTTTCTCAATATCCAACATGTTTTGGATAGCCGATATCCCAACATGTTTTTCCATTCTTGCAGTTTGTTTCTCAATTCATACAGGTCCCTTGTGCAAACTTTACAGTGCTGATTTGGCTTTCCAGTATATGCTGGCCAGGGATGAGGCGAACGTTAGCCCAACATGTCTGGGCTGCCCAGGTGGGGTGAAGTAGCCACAGTCCTTATGCCCCCCCCCTCCAGCAAAGCAGCTTTTGGGACAGTTAGCAGCTGGGAAAATGCCCTGACCTTTCCCACTTCTAATGGACTGAGCCAGCCCTGGTGACCAGTAGCCAGCGGCTCCTCTTCAGCTCCTTTTTCCACATGCCTGCGCAATCCGGGCTCTCCAGGGAAACGCTGTAGGTGATTATGCTAATCCTCCTTCCCTCTCCCACCAAGCAATCGGCAGAAATTAAGTGCTTGCTCCATTCCTGCCAAGAAAAGCTGTGTTTCACTGGTCAGGCCCCCTGTTCCCAATGCTTCGACTCCAGCCCTCCCCCTCTCCCTGCCCAACAGAAGGAATGTTTAATCTAGCCAGCCTATTCCAGTCACGGACAGGAGCAGGAACTGTCTGATCTGCCTCTGAGAAGAGGTCAAGCCGCCCTGGAGTTTAGGAGAAAGGGGGGAGGGCCTTGCACCCCAGGAGGCTCCAGCGTGGAGGAAGAGGAGGGAAGGGTGCAGAGACTTCCAAAACCAGGATAGCAGATTTGTATACAGGAGTGGGGAGAGATGCAGGGACTGGGACAAAATCTAACAAATCATTGGAGGTGAGCGGGAGGAGAGGAGATGGAAGCCATGCAATGCCAGTTGTTTCAAGCTAAATGTAAATAAAGGCCAGGATATCAAGAAAACAGAACTGGGGTTGTGGATCCTACAGTAGACAAGCAATGGGATGGGGATCCAGGACTAAAGAGTTTGAGGAGTTGATTTCCTGTAGCATTCTCAACCTGGCAAAGTACTGTATGTCAGCATTTCCTAACTGGAGTGTTGTACTTCTGCCATATCTGGAGGACACCTTGTAGAAGAAGGCTGAGCATATTTATCTTGGTTGCAATTTTCTAGTAAAACTCTGAACGGTGTCCCTGGACTTTGGGCAACTGCCCTACCCTTAGTTACGTTTGTCAAAAGAAAAGTGCTAATATATCTTCAGAAGCATGGAGTATCAGTAGCTGAAACACGCCCAATGAGTGATAGCACCTCGGGCACCAAATACCGTAGGCCAATTCTACTCTAGACAAGTGAAAGCTGGCATTCAGTGGCCCTTTGGTTACTAAATAGGGTCCTACTGCAGATTCCACAGAAGTATCCTCACAAAGTACCACTTGCCTGACAATATATAATCTATAGATCTATAATAGTTTCTTACTAAAATACTAAACCGAGATACTCCTTCTTTTATAATCCCACTGAGTTTTCACAGTTAAATTGCCTAGTTGGGCGTCTGGTGGCTTGTTGCTTAAGGACGCCAGTATGAGCAGCCCAGGCCACAAAGGCAACCTCAGCAAAACCTTGGCATAAACAGGACCTCCAAGGCCTGGTTTCACTTTACTCCAGATGCAGCAGCTGCAGTTTGATCAATTCAGGGAGCTCAGCCTGCTCCCTTTCCGTTTTGAGGCTAGAATATTAACTCCCTGCCCTTTTCATAGGCTCTGGTGTTTTAGAAGCTGGAATTTTGTCAGAGAAGTTCAGGATGTGGATGCAGGAGCAGTGAAACACAGCTGAAAGTTATCCTGCATGCCTAGCTGAATTGCATAAACAAAAACAGGAAATGTACGCAGGTGGGGTAAAAGCAAGTTCAGAGCAACCATGTGAATTAATGTCAACGGCCACAGTCTCATGCAAAGCTTCATACAGGCACCTGTGATCTATTATAAGTGTGCACTATAAAAATTCTGTTAAGAGCCAAGAAATATGACAGATACTACTGTGTATCACTTTATTCTTTCTTTATTTGATTTAATCCAGCCATCATCTTGTGACCTTTGTTGGTTACACTATCATAGCAAAAACAGCAACAGAATTAAAACAAGCTGTCCAAATCACGAAAATCAAAACTGAAGTAGGAGACGAGACCAAAAAAAAAAAAAAAAGCACAGCTGATGTTCCTGAAGGGTTCTATTAAAAAAGTCATTTTGAATAACTTCCTAAAACCTATTAAGGAGGGACCCAATCTGATTTCAGTTGGGAGTCAGTGTGTAGCATTAGCAGAGCTATGGCCAAGCAAACTCCTTCTCACTTTGGCTCCCTTGATATCTCAGAAATGTGGGACCAAAAGCAGCTCCTTCCTACTTGATTTCATAGGTTGGGCTAAATCTGCATGGAGGTCTGGTGGCTTTCGTTATTGGCACAGGTACAGTAGGACTTGCAGACTTGAGGGAGTAAGATGCATTTGGAAATGTTGGTTACCTGTTAATAGGTTCAGGGAAAGGAGAATCAGTCCAACAGCAACAGTAGATACAACTATCTGTGCCTTGTGGGAAAACACCCATTTCGTTTTGTTGAGAGTGGATGTATTTGACTTAATTGCTCTTTCTAGATCCAAATGTGGCTAGCAGTTTTATTTTAATCCAACTTCTGAAAGGTTTCTGATAGAATATTTGTAGCTCAGGATTTGAACTGTGGGGTCCTTGGTGCCGTTTGAGCTTGTTTTCTTGCAGATGCTTCATTACCAAATTAGTTAACATCAGTGTAAAAGTTAGTGCTGTTTGCTCTCATTTTGTACACTAACAGCTTGCCTTGTCAACGTTGGTGGGAATGGTTTCAGTGATTCCTTGATTAGGCTGTTGTTTACCATTAGCTTGTTTATCTTGAGTTGGCAATTCCTTGATTAGGGTATTGTTTACTTCTTGGTTGTTGGTCTAGTGTTAATCTTGGTGTTACTCTCTGCTCATGCAAGTGTTGATGGCTGATGAGGAAGTCGTTTGGTCTTTTTCTACATTGAAGAGTATCTTTACCTTGAGAGTAGGAACATTACTTTGGCAGAGATATGTGAGCAGAAGGTTAAAGCTTATTTTAAGTCCATAAGAGAGATATTATTTGGCTTTGACACCTTCACTACAGTAAGTAGTCGGAGGTATTGCAACATTATCAAACTTGCATGATTCCCTTATTATAGCCAATCTTGATAAAAGTGCTTTTAGCCTTCCCATGGAATAGATTTCTTGGTCTGATATACTTAGCAGGACTGATATTGAATGTTCCTTTTTCACTGAATAGCACTGACATTTTCAATTAACTCCACATTATTATGATTTGAAGATCAAGAGTGTTTTGGATGCTATTGGCAGCTAATTGGAATTTTCATTGTCCTGGCACTTGATGTCATCTATAAATTTGGTCTTTCAATTGATCACCTCCCTCCAGATAATTCATGAATTATTTAAGTAGGTACTAGTCCAAAGGTAATTCTTGGGATCCTGTTTGTTTCTTTATATTACACTTGTCCTAGATTTAAGTCCTAGAAAGCGCCTCCCAAGAACAGGTTTGGTGTAGTAGTTAATTCACTGAATTAGGAACAAAAAGACCCAGGTTCTAGTTGTCTCTTATGCAAAAATGCCAGCTGGGTGGCAAGCCCCCCCCCCATCCTGGACAAAGGAACTGGCAAAGCACTTCTGAGAATATTGCCAAGAAACTGCATGTATGGCTTTGTTGCTTTTTGCTTACCCAAATAAACATTGCTTGCAAGAGAGTTTTGCTTACCAATTGATTATGTCAACTTATAGTGGCTCTCTAATCAGAGATTTGCAGCATCAACACACAAAAGTGAAAGAATAATAATGGGTATATTTTGATTTCCTACACAATGGAAAAAATGTATGCTCTGAAGCTAACTGTTAGTGATCTAAGTTTTTGTGCCCTGGAATAGCCAATCAGGGAGCTAAAAAGGATAAATGTAACCCAGAACATAATGTTAAGTAGCATCTAGAAGCTTGTTCAAGACTTAGATTTTATTGAATTGATTGGAAACTGATACTGCTATAAGCAGTGAATGTAAATGTAAATGCCTTTAAAAAAATTCAGGATTGTCACAATTTACTTAAACAAATTTCTAAAAATTAGAAAATAGATAAACATTAAGTTGAAAGGAAGATTCAAAAAAGTAATTTCTCTCCACAATCCATGAAGTTTATTCAAAATGCTAACAATGGAATCTGTTAGTAAATATACTAAGCTAAAGTAAGATATTGCAAAATCCAAGGGACTAAAGGAACAGCTTAGCGATCCATCCAGCGATTCATCCAATGAATAAGAAAGAATGAATAAATGGCCAAAGAGAAGAACCAAAAGAAACAAACTGGTAAAATAACAGATGCAGGAACAATTTAAAGAGCACAAAGAAACTAAGATAAAGAACAACAAAAATTGACATATATTTGGAATAGGAAACTGACAAGAAGGCTATTGGATAATTACGGTAAGGGAGGTGGAAGGGAGGTTAAATATATGCTAAAAGATAATAGGAAAAGAGCAAGGAAATAGAATTTAGTCTTTACATCTGTCATCAAGGGTGCAGGACAAATAGGTATGCCTAAGCTAGCTTCTTAGAACGGGTGTCAAACTCAAGGCCCGGGGGCCAGATCCGACCCGTGGGCTGCTTAGATCTGGTCCATGGGGCTGCCCTAGAAACAGCAAAGGACTGGCCCATGGTGCCTTTGCCAGCAAAAATGAAGTTCGGGAGGGCTGCGTGCAACCCTCCCAGGCTCCATTTTCAGCTGCGACAGTCTCTACCACCCTCTGCCAGTGAAAACAGCTCGGATGAGCTCTGTTTTCACTGGCAGAGGGTGGCAGGAGGCCGTCACAACTGAAAATGGAGCTCTGGAGCCCTTTTTTGCTGGCAGAGCACTTGGGCCATCACAGATGCCCCCAACATGAGTGAAGTCAAACTGGCCATGCCCATCCTGGCCATACCTACACATTCTCAAGATCAAATACAACCCTGATGCGGCCCTCAATGTAATCGAGTTTGACACCCCTGTCTGAGAAGGAAGGTTGAACAATTTCAGATAAATAGAAGTAATAAAATATTTAAAGAGATGCCAAACTAACACATTGAAAATAAATAATCCTTGGGTGAGAAAGTGCCCACCAAATAGTTTTCTAAAATTTAAATATGTGACCCCAATTTTTAAAAAAGAATTGAGTAAGACAAAAATCTATAAAACAGTTTAATATCTGTTCTGAGTAAAATTTGTGAAGGTATTATTAAAGTAAATAAAAACAAACAGAGAAAATCTGTGTGGTCACCAGAAGTCAACACTAATTTGATGACGCATAATCAGTCAATCAAAAATAGACAAAACAGAAGCATAAGCCTTGATGGAAAAGAACTTCTTTGCTTTCTGCAAATTTAAGACTTCTCTTTGAGACCTTATCAGGAGGTATCAACAAGTATGTAGACAAGGCTGATGACCCAATAGATGCTGTATACTTAAATTTACAAATAGTTTTAACAACGTCTCTTAGCAAAGGTCCCTGAACAAACGCAGGTGTTATGGGATAAGAGGAAGATTTTTTTTTAATAGATTGGTGATTAGTTAAAAATAGGAAACAGAGAATAGAAATATGTAAGTAGACAATTTTCACAGTGGCAAGGTGTGCATAGCAGCATCTTCTGTGTGGGGACCAATACTTTTTAGCTCGTACAGAGCAGTGAAGGGGGCAATTTGTTCATAATATCAAAATATTCATTTGATATTATAAACAAATTTGATACTATAAAAAAGAGATTTTTAAGAAGAGTTTGGAGCTCCAAAATTAAAAAGAGCTCTAAGAAAGGTATATCCAAATTAGGAAATGGCTTTGGATGATGCAATCAAGTACTAATAAGAGCTCAGTTTTGAGACTACACAGTGACAAAGCAGACAAATATAAATTTATATTTGCTGCATCTGCAGTTTTGTGCCTGGCAGCCCTGTTTAGAGTAACCTAGGCAACTTTAGGGAAGGATGGGTGAGACAAAGCTCCTTCAGGAATGCCAAATGAATGGGTGGATTTCTTAGCAGAAAATGTCTCTCATATTCATTCTCCTCTAGATGCCAGTTGGACAGTCTAAAAGTGATGAATGAGGCAGTGTCCCATGTGGTAATTTAGGATTCTTTTGAGCCTGTTGAATCTGATGGACAGAGTTGCTGTTTCTCAGTAAACATTTGGGCAATTCAAGAACGTTGTCCCTGTATTATAATCCTGGGTTACAATCCTCTCCAAAGGATTGGTTTGTAACCCAGAAGATGTTGTAGAACTGTGATGGCGGATCTATGGTATGCGTGCCAGAGGTGGCACGCAGAGCCCTCTCTGCGGGCATGCATGCTGTCACCAGCTGCTCTTCTGGTTTCCAGTGCTCTGGCTTGCGCGAAGACTAGCTGGACACCCGAAGATCAGGTGTGCATCTGTGCGCCAGCCAGTTGGTCTTTGGGTTTCCGGTGCTCTGGCTCACACGAAGATCAGGGGGCTGTTATGCACATGCACACACCAACCAGCTGGTCTTCGGTGCAAAACATTCCGGTTTGGGAACCTAGTGCCGAAAATGTTTGCCATCACTGCTGCAATTTGGAGCTTCATAAATCAGAGATGGAAGCTGTGGATAAAGAAGCCTTTGCCTGACATCAGATGATGTGCCAGTTACTACCGTACCTCAACCAGAATGACATAAATTACTCCTAATTTGATAATCTGTTAAGATTCCTGCAATGCACTCTGTGGAGGTTGGCTTTGGCAATCTCCCAGAAGCTATAACCTAATGTAAAATATAGTTGCAAGATTGCTGATGGATTTACCTTCTCAATCTAGAATAATACCTATTTCAGATTGGTTACCATTAGGCTACCAGGACCATTAAAGGTGCTGGTTATTACTTATGAAGCTCTTTAGGGCACATCAGTGACTTATATTAGGCAATGCCTTGCCAGAACAGTAGCTGCCATTTACCCAGTTAGGGAGGATGTTGAAGATATCTCCTGTGTGAGAATAATTGGACATAAAAAGGCAACAGACCTTCTCAGGGATAGCCCTTAACCTTATGGAATATCTTACTATTAAAAATATGGCTGCTTTCAAGTCTTTTAGGAAGCAAGTTTAATCATTGTTGTTCTAGCAAGTTTTTGGCCTTAAGTTCTGTTGAAGTGACCATCATAGTTAGTTGATTTTTAAATTGTATTTTGAAACATACATTATCCAGGAATTGTATGGATTCAATTAAATATCGCTAAATAAACAAGTAGATACAGTTCAGTGTAGAGAGGAATGAAATGATGCATGTTGCCACAAAACACAAACAAATTCCAATCTTTTTTTATCTGAGCTGGCAGTGAATGATTAGGATAGCCATCTGGAGTTATGGTAGTTATCTCAATAAAAATGTCAACTTGGTGTGCAACTACTGAATAAAGGCAGATTCCATGCCCCATATCATTAAGAAGGGAATAGAACATAAATCTAACAAATGTAATAATGTTTTTATAGAAACCACATTTGGGAGTGTTGTACACAGTTCTGGTCAGTGCATTTTAAAAAAGGGAGTATGCATCAATGTCAAAAATAACTTTGTATTTGAAAAACTATCTGATACAGAATTTAACTGAAGTTGGTAACATTCATGGATTGTAATTTCACATATGGGTTTCTACTGCATTGGAAGCTTGGATTTCTTGTAACATAAGATTTTCAGATCTAAATTTGATTTGAGGAATAAGAATTTAGACAAAAATATTTATAATTCTTTGACATAATTTAATTAGACTAGTTATTCTTCATGATTGTATACTACTTTGATAAATGTAATATTCTAAAGTACATTCATATAAAAGTTTAATATATAGCACTGAACTGACATTATCTTAATTTTTAAAATTTAATCATATGCCATATTTATGACACGTAAGCCACCCAGTATTGCTTGATAGTGAAATGGGTGACATATAAATTTGATAAACAAGTAAAATGCTTGTAAATCTCTATTTTTGCTGTTTTTCTTACTTTCCTGCTTTTTTCCTTCATTGTTTTTTAAAATAATTAAAAAGGATGTTATATACAAAGT
>JANHFK010001780.1:0-10529 GCA_036250565.1 Sibynophis collaris
GGAAGGATACTGCAAAATCCCCATTCCCTCCCCACTTCTGGGGGAAGGATATTGCAAAATCTCCATTCCCAATCCACACTAGGGCCAGCCAGAGGTGCTTTTTGCCGGTTCTCCAAACTGCTCAAAATTTCTACTACCGGTTCTCCAGAACCTGTCAGAACCTACTGGATTTCACCCCTGCTTTGACATGTGTTTGCTTTCCCCATAACCTCTCCCACCGAATTCATCCCCACAGAATGGGAGAAAAGGATAGTTAAAATGTTCAAAATCACCCCCCCCCCCAAAAAAAAATCCTGGAGTTCTGGATTTAGTTATTCTTTTAAATGGAATCCCTGGCTGAGATAGTTTTCCTAACCTGCCATGTTAGGAAATAGGAAGACCCTACAATCACAAATATCTTTAAATGTAGTTTCCATTTTTCTCGCTGTTTTAAATGTCACATTTCTGCAATTGGGGAACACAATTTTTAAAAAGGAGAAAAAAAACAACTGTTTCATGTCTTCTGATTTGGCATAAGGTTTATTGATGGAAATATAGTTTAAATAATCAATTAGACATTCAAGGGCAAAGAAAATGCATTTCCCCCTTAGAACATAAAACTGGGTTATGGACAATATAAGTAGAAGAACACACAACAGTCATAATCACTTTATATGTTGTTGTTTTTTAAACCATCTGGATTTACTATAAATGATTTGATTTTCTTCATATACAAATTCAGTTTGTTCTGAAGTGAGTGATCTAGAAAGTTTTGCATAATGAAACATGCTATTTACACGCATAGGGCACACACAAAAAATATACCAAAGCAATTAAAAGGCTTTTACTGTGTGGGAAAAGCATGGGAGATAATTAGATGATCTGATGAAGGTCACAACCCATCAAGCGCATGGCTTTGCATCCACCATCCAATCCAGTAGCTCTAATAAATCAAGAGTAAGGGCTGAGACATTCACAGAATACTGATTTCTCTTTGACGGGGAATTTGTCCTTTCAGATCTCACGTGAAGGGCCCAAACGTTGCTTTTAGATGGCGAGAGATGGAGAGGAATGTAGTTTGAATGTTTGTTTGAAAACAGACATTGGTAAGAGAAGCAATGTTGAAATAAATTCCGGCCTGCTCTCCAATGCAGATCTCCCAAGCAGGTGCTGGTATAAGGAAAATTGAGCAACTGAGTACATACTATATTATTCCTAATAAGATGGGGGAGCAGATTCTTAGAATGATAAACAGCCATTGGGAAAATGACTACTATGCCAACAACTTTCTGCCACTTAATTGCCATCCTCCTCCTCCTCCTCTAATCAGGGTTAATTGTTAGCAAAATTAAGGCTGGGGGTGGTGGGAAATGGGGACTTTTTCATTATATTCCTCTCTCTTAAGTCTTCATTAAACTCTTTCGTCACTGGAAATGACTCAGAAGCTGACAAGAAGAAAGGGCTAACCTTTTTCAATCTGGTGCTTTTTAGCTATGGTTTCATCGGTGGTTGCAACACCCAGAGATACATCAACAGCTGAGGTCAGGGAATTTATATTCCCTTGGTAATAATTTTTTCACAATTTGACAATCATTGCATTCTTTTTTTTAAAAAAAAAGAATAACCTTGGCTATCTCTGTAATCAACTTCTAAATAGTAGCAATAAATTGCCTGGGCCGGTAGGATGGAAATCCAATCACGTAAATGGCTGCTTATGAAAAAAGGCTTCTCAGGGTTGAATTTTTTTTTTTCCTTTTCAAAAATACATAGGACAATTATCCCATCCCATGGCAACATTGAACTCTGTGCTTAGTCGATTCTGCAAGTAGCCGCCACTTGGTGAAATGAGTTCAAAGGGAAGCAAGATATGTTGACATCTTCAGAACAGACCAATGAATCCCTGGTGAATGCTACATTTGTACTAGAGCGTGCTCTGAAGCGCCTTTTCAGAATCAAAACTGCAGCACGGCAGAGCTCTAATAATTCTTTATTAGGGCTCTGTGATACTTTGAAAACTTTTTTGCCCCACTTCCACAATGCTTTTCGTGAAGTGCAATGAGGGCACTTTACAAAGCGATGTGCCCTTCATTGCTTGCTAAAAGGAAATGGCTATCTTGCTTTGCTTTGCTCCAAGCCTTCCCCTAGAAGGAGATATCTTTGCATATGTTATTCTGATCAGTTCTGGGACATTAATCAGTGTAGATGTTTGTTCTTGGGTGCCTCATCTGATTTGATATCACATCTGTCACTCAGGTGGTAAGTGGTCCTTCATTTGGTTATTACCAGGGAATATAAATTCCCTGACCTCAGTCGAAAAGAAAAGATGGAGCTAGCCTTACTCAAAATGGAGCTGGCCTTGCTCAATAGGTGAGGGATACGGGTTACAAATATCTAAATACTGAGCTGTTGCTAGCTTTCCTGGGATTAAATATATCAGCCTTTTCCATTTGTAGGAACCAATCTCAAGGAGAAGGCAAGTCATGTTGGCATAAGGATTACTCTTGCTAGATTAGAGCAACTATGTTTTAGTGTTAGCTGTCAAAAGTCCAGGCATATAAGTAGAATGCTTGTTGGACATTGCAATGTAATATGTACTTGCAGATTTATGCAAGATATCCCAATCAGACAATCCTATTGTGGTGACCAGGACACCAAGTGAAAAACCACCAAAAGAATTAGGAGTTTTGAAGGACCCGCAGATACTTTCTGATCATCTGTATTTTTGTAGGCCAGTTCTGGTAGCTATAATTGCTATTAGTAGTGCGCTTCAAATTTTATCCACTTTTGACAGAAAATATTGGTTGTCTGGATGCAAAGAGAAAGGGGGAAGAGTCTGTTCTCAAGCCCCCATGAAAACACAGACACATCCCCATTAAGCAATTACCAAAGAAAAAAAACAATATCTGGAACTGTACAATATATTTCATTGGGGGAAAAAATTGTTAGGCAAAACTTGATTTAAATCATTCAAACACATGTCCCTATAGATACAGTTGTACAGGGAAGCAATGTGGGGGAAAAAACGGCATTACAGTTCCTGTGTGAGTTTTTTGTTTCAAAATAAACAAATACATATGGCAGACTGTATAATAATAAAATAGCAGATGTACAATACTATTTACATTGCTAACTAAGTAAGAGATAATGGTCCTATGAAAATGCATCAAATTGCTCAAGAGAGTAAAAATCACAGACCTGATTCATAAAATATATGCATATGTATATGTATATAATATATATTTATTTAAATATATTTTTTATGTATAGTATATGAACATGTATAAAATTGAACAGAAGAGAAGAAACACATGGATTATTTCACCCAATGAATAATTTACTGCAGATGTTATAAACCAGTTATGCATTCCACCAGAAATTCTGATGCATAACCAAAGGCTACATGTTCAAGAAGCTCAGTATAGGTTTTGACAAATGTGTGAAAAGGAACTGCCCATCCACTGGAACAGGAATTTTCAAATGAGAGTTTCTCTAGAGCTAAACCCAGTACGGCAACGCTTGTTCAGGCTAAATTCTTTAAGCCTTTCTGCTAACATTCTTTTTTAATGAAAGAATTGGCTTGTGATGTGATTGACTCATCCAATGAGATCAATGGAAATAAAGATTACAATTCAAGTCAATCTCAATGACTTTTGAATGAAAATACATAACATTGGATGGTTGTTGCCCCATGTGTATATTAGCAGCTCCCGGTGCTTTGGATTAAAACAAAATAATATTTTTTAAAAAATTATATATTAGAGTGTTTTGCTAAAAGCTTAGCGCTGTGAGAAAACTTTGCTGCTATACAAAGTGAAAGAATGTGATTGTTGCCCATACATGGATCAAACCAATGCTCTCTGTGTGACTTCGGAGCTCGTGACCATGTGGGTTTCTTCATTCACATTCTCAGCACATGATAAATCTTTGGATGAAAGGATTCTACGAATTATGTTCAGAGAACAAAATGCAGTCACAATCATGAGTGAAATAATAAGTCAGAGCACCCCCTCTCTTTTTTTGGCATTCCACAACAAATGGCAAGGAAAAGGTTGAACCCACATCTCTTTTTGGTAGTTTAAATCAGATTATTAAAGTTCCTTTGCAGTGGAAGTTTTCTAATCCCTATGTCCTTGACTGACCTCCACTGAAATCACTCTAAGGACCACTGTCTCCGTGAAGATTGAATGAAATCAATCCGATTGTACTAGAACAATTGCCCAATCAATTGTACTGCTTGACCTGCAATGCATATCAACTTTCTTGATGGAAATCGCACTCGCATAGATCTAGCACGAAGGCTGAAGTATATCTGTATGTGTTTTTGATAAAATGGTTTGATTGCACAATAACCAGAGCTGTGGGTCATGTGACCATTAAGCCTATCCAGTAAGTTGACTGACGGGAAGATGATGGATGGCGAACTTCTTATCTTTTCCTGAAATCTGATTTTTTTAAATTTTTCTCCTCCCTCCCAGAAGTGGGAGTGAAACAAATGCAGAAAACCATGACTCAAGAATCGGACAACATTTTAAATCAGTGGCCCATCCCTGAGTCCTTAGCGTATGTAAAATTGCCACAATTACAGCAGTTTGAAGAGGATTCAATCAAGGTATCAAGCAAACAGAGATGCTGTGGGGTAGTTGCTGTTTTATGAATCAGGTACTGTGTCAACATCAGATAGGAAACAGCTCAGTAATTATCTCTTTAAAAACCCCTTTACCAGCGTGGTTATAAAATGCATCAGGTGGGTCGAGGATTAGAAAAAAAATGGCTGTAGAAGTAAATGTTGACGTTGTTGTTGTAGTCTTAATAATATTTGGAGAAAGCAAATTAATTCCACTTGGTCCAGTATGTAATATTAAAAAAAAATCTGCATTCTGATTATAAACATTTATAGTAATAAGTAGATTACGGCTAAGTCTTCAACGGAGAAGATGCAGAGGAGAGTATATATTGCTTTTTTATAGTGTACCTTAAGTTTCTAGTATGGCAACAGACTAGAGGGGTTTTCGGAACAAAGGAAAAACACAGTATTATAAACAGACACGCACAATACATACAGTATTGAAAGAGAGGTTTCACTATGGAAGGCAGATTAGGAGTCACAATATAAATCAGATGAATTATTTCAAGCTCCAAAAGAGTCTTAAACTTAGAAACCAAATTGTAATTCTCATTTGCATGGCAAACCAGGAAGGACCAGGGCCATTTTTTGGCAACTGGGACAGGCTCACCCACCCCTCTACCACCACCCCGACTTCACAGCTGCTGAATTGTCATATTATTAATTTTTTTTTAAATAAAATGGCTGGTTCTGAAAACAGCAGCGGTTACTGAGCTAACCGTGAACACCGGTTTCGATTTGGCCTGTCAGCTGTCCCACACTCCCTATACCTGTACTTTCACGTTTTTTGTGTGTGTGTGTGTGTGTCAACATGCCTGTGAGGGGGGTGAAAATAAAAATAGTTGCTACCACCACCATTAGCTTTAGCTTTTGCAGCAGGGTACTTGCATATTTTCTATTCCAAACGGCAGAAACTCCCCATGTTATCTTTGCTCAAGCTGGTCAGATTGATCAGAGCTGAAGTTCAACATGACGGAAGAAGCTTAATGCTGACATGTTCCTGTGGTGGTACGGTGGTCGCGAACAGCGTGCTAGGATTTTAATTATCACCTTCTGCAGGATTGGCTGGATCATAAGCAACGTGGGAGCACAGGGATGATGGCATTGATGGCGGGCATCTTTAATAAGGATCTGATCTCCAAGCTTACATCAACATAACCTATCCCAAAAGGACTATGAACAGGACTAGAACATACGCAGTGTTCTACAAGTTCATTCTTCATCCTAGACTTTTCCTGCAAGTATCCAGATTCTCTGCCATTTACATACAGGACCTCTTATCTCTTTCTCAGCTATTTCTTAGTTCATCTTTTAACCATCAATTTTTTTATTTAAAAAAAAATGCTTTCTTTATAACAGCAAACAAGAATGTTGTTCAAGTCAGCAAATGCTAGTAAAGAAATGCTACTGCCTGACATATTCATTCATTCATTCATTCATTCATTCATTCATTCATTCATTCATTCATTCATTCATTCATTCTCTCTCTCTTTCTCTCTCTCCCTCTCCCTCCCTCTTGCTCTCAGATGTCTGCTGTGAGTTGAAATTGTTAACCTAAGCCCGTGATGGCGAACCTATGGCACGTGGAGCCATATCTGTGGGCATGCGGGCATTGACCTAGCTCTGTTTCAGCCACATTCATGCGCCGGCCAGCTGATTTTCAGATCTTCCGGGCCCACCATAAGTAGGGAAACGGGTTGTTTCCGGCTTCCGGAAGCCTCCAGGGGGATGGGGAAGGCCGTTTTGCCCTCCCCAGGCTCCTAGAAATGCGGGGTGTGTGTGTGTCGTGTACTCATGCGTAGGGGGGTGGGTGGCAGGGTGCAGGGGGCATTGAATTATGGGTGTGGGCTCCCCCTGCTTTTGGAACACTAAGGCAAAAAGGTTATCCAACACTGACCTAAGCTTTTCGGAAACTATGGCTATGATAAGAGTCATAGTCTCAATATCCTAGGAAAGCACCTAAGTAGGAGAAAACTAGGTTATAAAATGTTGATAAAGTATTTTTCTAACCTCTCTTGAGTTATCTCTCCACTCGTTTTCTCCTTGCTTCGATGCTTGTCTCCACTGACTACTTACCAAGGTGGCATAGTGGTTAGAGTGAAGTATTGCAGGCTACTTCAGCTGACTGTTACCTAACCCTAACCCTTCCATCCTTCTTAGGTGGGTAAAATGAGGACCCAGATTGTTGGGGGTCAATATGCTGACTCTGTAAACCGCTTAGAGAGGGCTGTAAAAGCACTATGAAGCGGTATATAAAACTAAGTGCTATTGTTATTGCTATTGCCTCTAAAGCAGGGGTGTCCAAGCTTGGCAACTTTAAGATTTGTGGATGTCAACTCCCAGAATTCCCCAGCCAGTCTTAAAGTAACCAAGACTGGACACTCCTACCCTCAAGCAAGATTGGAGGACTGTTTTCAACAGAGAAAAGAAGAGAAAATTGATATCAGAAACATCACGGGGATCTTGAGAAAACACCGCGAAGGAGGATTATCAGCATTGCTCCATATCAGAAATGAAATTTATGTCTATCCTGCAGAAGGAATATTGCTCTGTAATAAAATGGCCATGCTTTACATACAAATGACCGCAGCTTCAATCCTTAGAATGTCAAATAGGAAAGATCTGTATTCAAGTCCTTGGAGATTGGATAGTATGCAGCCAGATAAATCAAAGACATTTTCTTGCCATAGGTATGCTATATTTAGATTTTCCACAATATTAGGCATACCGATGCAGGCCATAAAATATATATCTCAGCAACATTACACATGGAACAAGGAATGCCAATGATGAAAATAAAATTAAGCAGAAACTTTGGCATTTTGTGTTTCCACAGCTTCAGAGGATCCTTGCTATGAAACATGTATTAAGCTATCCTGGAGAGCAATTCACATTTTAATTTTATGGGAAATATATATGTGGCAATTAAATAGTTATGTAGACTCAAATAACCGAAACTAAGGGGTAAATGAAGTTGTTGTGCCATGCTTTTCCAAGCTGATTCAAAATAATTTCTGATTAACGTATATTCTCTATTCTTATTATTTTTATAGGATAATAGTAAAGGTTAAAGATCAAATTATAAACTTTTAATTCCCACTGGCTTTACTGAGAATATTTTAAACCCCTGATTTAGTAATGAACAAGTCATGGGAATTTAAGTAGGCTTATTTTTGGCTGAAACATGCCTTGAATATGGATAGAATTTGGTCCAGGTAGACAATTTGATAGATGTAAATTCAATTGCTCCAGGGGAGATAATCTTAATTTATTTTTAACTTTGACTTATTTTTATTGTTGTAAAGCAAATATAGCTTATAGAAACTAAGCTGTCTAAAATCTGTCTTTTATTTTAGGTAAATATTAGTGCTGACCTTGTACTAATTCTTGCATTCTGCTTCTGTATCAGATCAATACAAGCAACTTTGGGACAACCATGGCCTGGATGATTGAGAATCTTTATAGACATTTCAGAACATCTTTTAATATTTTTTTTAAAAAAAGGAATGATTTCTTTAGTGGCTAGTCTATATACAGAAATAATTTTGTTTCTGGATGAGTAACTCTTTTCTGCGTTGAGATGATTTTTATTTTTTCACTATTAAGCTCAGTAGAAGCATGACTCAATCAAATCCAAAGGATCACATTAATTTAAATCTAATCAACTTAATAACAAAGTTTTGAATTGGGTTGCAAAGGGCCTTCCATTTTAAAAATACCAATAAATTAAAATTATCTACTTTGGGACAGGATTTTTTTCCTCCTTAACATGAATGCGAATGTCCTTTTGCCTAATCATATAGTAGTGTTTTTTTAAAAAAAGGAACAAAATATTACATTAGTGATATCTGGTAACTTGGGTATTACATATTAAAATTGAGGTGAAAAACCTAATTAAGTGCTCCTCTTAGTAATTTGTGTTTTAGTGATATCATGGGACTGGAATTGGATGGGTTTTTTTTTTTAATTAAAACATGCAAGCGATGTGACCCTATTGCACTATGCCATATTTTGCTGAATAAATCACAATGACTAGATTCTCACCACATGATAGACTCAAATCACATTATAGCTCAGCATGTGTGGAAACAAAGATCAACTTCTAGGGTAAGATACAACACTTCCATTTTAGTAATTTATGGGAAACTTAAAATCTCCATATTTTCATCTTGTTTTCATCTATACTGTATCTTTCTGTCAGGCCTGAAAGACCAGGTCCACACGTGATGTTGCAATTAAACTGATTTATTTCTAAAAAGCCTATAAATAGGAATCTTCTCAACCAACAGTTAGGACCTTCAGGGAGCTAAATAAGGGTCAATGGAATTGAAGGGAAGTTGGATTTAGACTATTTGCGTCTACGTAAAGATTCTTAGCTGGATCCCTCTTTCAACTCCATCCCCAAGTTCCACCAATCCTTCTTCTGCACTTTCAGATTATCATGATTTTGCTCTTTGTCACTTAGAAATATTGAAGACCTTTACTAACTAGGAAAACAAAATACAATACAGTGTCATGGCTAAGCCGCCATTGCGTGTTATAAAATACATTTTTAATAATTTATCACTCCAACCACTCCTTTTTAAATTAAGGATCTTTTCGGTGAAGATATTCATAATCTTCTCATGAAGTGCAACATATAATATCCATCTTAATGTTTTTATTGTTTACACAATATTTTCTACCTATCTATTCTATTTATCTATCTATCATCATCATCTATCTAGACATTGCTATCTATCTATCTATCTATCTATCTATCTATCTATCTATCTATCTATCTATCTATCTATCTATCTATCTATCTATCTACTTACCCATCCATCCATCCATCCATGATACCCAAATACAATATTTGCTTAGCTGTCAAATGTTGAATGGAACCAGTCAAAATCTGTCCTTTAGCCAATAATATAAAAAAAATGCAATACTTATTATTCAGCCTAAATCCAAGTGATATCGTTATGAATCTTGAGCTACACAATCTCATCTACACACACAATTCAGCAGCCTCTCCTATATGTAAACACATTTTTATTCCCTTTTTAAAACATAGTCTTCATTTTAATTGCCTTCTCCTTCCTCCCCTCCTTGGAAACATACAGCTCTGCACAGCCAATATAGGAAGCTCAAAAGATATCAACAGCATATATTATCTATTAAATTAGAGATAGGTCACTGTTTGTTGGCCAGGATCAAAGGAGATGAGATATGAATGCACAGGGAGCAGATTTGTTTCATAAAAATGCGTAGGATCTTCATATTTTCCTTCTAGTTTTAGAGGTGGGACATTTTAACTGAATTTTTAAAAATGTTACCTGCCTCAAAAGAGCAACAAATGATACCAATCTATTTTAGTCAAGGACTAATATTTGGTACCACAGCCAGAGATGACCCTAGGCAGTGTTCCACTTACCTTCGCTACCAGTTTGGAACTGGGAGCGTGCATGGTTGTTCTGCGCATGCGCAGAGCATCCATGATGACATCCGGGACAGTGGGCGGAGTCTCCCGCAGCCACCACCACTGGCCCTAGGGCCTAGGAGCAGAAAGGAAAGGGCTGTGTTATGTTGTTGCACTATGAAGTTCAACAACTTCATGAAGAAATGAAGTTGCACTATGGCAGGCATAGTTACAGCCAAGAAATATTCAATGCAATGACTATAAAATGTCAGGACTTTGATTCTTCTTTCTCCTCCCTACCATGATAAACAGGAACAATGGTCAGGAGAGCCCTTTGTTCTCAGTTGCTTACTTTGTTCCTGAAAGACATTTTACAAGTGAGAAGAATGAAAAAGAGAGGAGAAGGGAGTGGACAGTAAATAAATGCATTTATTTCAATTAAGTGTATGGCAGGGGTGAAATTCAGCAGGTTCTGACAGGTTCTGGAGAACCGGTAGCGGAAATTTTGAGTAGTTTGGAGAACCG
>JANHFK010001780.1:102723-113649 GCA_036250565.1 Sibynophis collaris
GGGAAACAGGCCATGTCCAGCCTCCGGAGGGCCTCTGGGGGGTGGAAAAGGCCATTTTCGCTCTCCCCAGGCTCCTAGAAAGCTCTGGAGCCTGGGGAGGGCGAAAACGGGCCTATCGGGTCCACCGTGCCATCACATGCGCATGCAAGGGGGGCACTGAATTATGGGTGTGGGCACCCACACGCACGACCCCCCCCCCCATGCTTCCCATGCTTTTGGCACACAATGGCAGAAAGGTTAGCCATCACTGCACTAGGTATTTAACAGATGTTTCTAAATACATAAAATGGAAAGGAGATGCAACAATTTGATGTTGAATAATAGCCAGTATAAAAACCTGGAGAAATCCTGTTGATATGATGGCAGAACTAAGTTAACCAAACAACGTCAATCTACACTCTGCATGGAGAATAAATATCTCACACTAGGATAAACATCCCACACCCTGTGTGCCATCCAAATTCTCGGAAATTGCTGAAAAATAGGCCTGTCTATCTCAAGGGCATCCAGGTTTTTTAAAAAAACCACTCTGCAAACCATTTTAAAAATTCTTTCATTATGAGATTTCATTATGGCAAAAATACAGATTAGGCCTTGGCACATCCCTAAATTAAAAATGTTATACAGCTAATCTAAAAAGTTTTAAACTTTAGTGGAGCATAGCTATTAGTGTGGTAGTGGATCTATTTTTAAGCTACATTGTCATCTATTGTTTTACATTATTCCATTCACAACCACTGCCAGCTGTCAAATTAGCAATGTAATTCATTTTAAAAATCATTAGAGCCTAACACATTCTGACAAGCAAACGTGAGGAATACTAACAGAAGAATGGAACAAACATGGAAAAAAATGTGATTCTCTTTGGGCTTTTTCACCCTTGTGAGACTGTAATCACAAAAAACCCAGAATGTTAATTTTTTACTCCCCTCCTTAGTAATCCCACCTGAATTTTAAAAGGAAATTAAGTAAAGATAACCCCTAGCACAAAAAAAAAGTCAGTAAAAATGAACTGAAGCATTTTAAAAATGTTGGTAGGGTCACACTTATAGTTTAACTATTACCCCAAAAAATACTGATTAAAAATAAAACTTTTGAGGGTAAGGTAAGAGTTCCCCTCGCACATATGTGCTAGTCGTTCCTGACTCTAGGGGGCAGTGCTAATTTCCATTTCAAAGCCGGAGAGCCAGCGCTGTCTGAAGACGTCTCCGTGGTCATGTGGCCGGCATAACTAAATGGTTACGGAATGCTGTTACTTTCCCACGAAAGGTGATCCCTATTTTTCTACTTGCATTTTTTATGTGCTTTCGAACTGCTAGGTTGGCAGAAACTGTTACAAGTAACGGGAGCTCATCCCGTTACGTGGCACTAGGGATTTGAACCGCTGAACTGCCAACCTTTCGATTGACAAGCTCAGCGTCTTAGCCACTGAGCCGCCGCATCCCTTTTTTGGGTGTAGCAAAGTCAATAAAAAGTTTTGTTCCTATTTCAAGTATTGGTAGGGAATATGATTATACAGAGAGAGGGAGGGAAGAAGAAGGAGAGGAGAGGAGAGGGAATTAAGTGGGGAGATGATACTCTTCCAAACATCCTCATTAGAAAGCAGAGATCATTGACAGAATATCCAGAGCTAAATCCTGCTTTATTTTGTTGCAAAACCATTGTTTCTCCTTGCAGCTAGAGCTAACCTTCCTTCCTTCCTTCTGGAGGTTTTTCTATTATTTTTCCCCCGAAAAAGGAAATGTTTAGCTTGGATCTCAATAATATCAGATTCTGAATATGGAAAATCTACTCCTGGTCCTTACCCTGGTTTTAGCAGCCCAAGTATTTGATCATGCTCAAAGGAGAAGAGAGGAAATTCAACCTTATTGGTTTTCTGCATGTTTCAGCAGCTTTTAATCTATTTTATCATACTCCTCATTGAAAAGAGTTTTTCCTTGGCCTGATAACAAGCAATTATGGATAAAGAATTTACAGTTGTAGACTCCCCTGTAAGGCTAGGAGAAAAGGAATGCTATAATTAGAAAGTCTGTCTCCTTATGCACACACAGATATACTGATTCTAAATTGGCAATAACTCACTTGCCGTAATTCTTATATCAATAATGCTTTCATCTAAATAAAGCTTGCTAAAGAGAATTTTAGGAGATCCATGCTTGGAAAGAATCACTTTTTTACTCAGGTCTTGACACTCTCACAATGATCGATCAGTTGGAGGTTAGATGAAGCCACCCTAGGACATGCTTATTAGGATTTCAAAATCTAATAGCTAGCAATGAAGAATCAAACTGCACAAAAAGTAATAAAATAGGCCCAATGATTGGGCTTAATATTTATGAGCCATGGTGGCACAATAATTAGAGTGCAGAACTACTGCAGGCTACTTCTGCTGACTGCTGGCTGCCTGCAATTTGGCAGTTCAAATCTCACAGGCTCAAGATTGACTCAGCCTTCCATCCTTCTGAGCTCAGTAAAATGAGGACCCAGATTATTGCCCCAGCGGTGCAATATGCTGACTCTGCTTAGAGAGGGCTGTAAAGTCTAAAGTCTGTATATAAGTCTAAGTGCTATTGCTATTTAAAACAAGCTTGATAGAGGTTAAAATCAAGTTGGAGCAGTGGTTGCATCAGAAGTCTTGAAAGCAGGAAAAAGTTCAGTATGTGTCCCAGTCAACACTTCTTGTTTATAAGTTACAATAAAATATACAGATTCTTGGATTCTTATTTTTCTAAAGAGGAAACTAGCAAGTCATGAGATGTGCCCTGGTGGCACAGTGGTTAGAATGCAGTATTGCAGGCAAACTCTGTCCACAGCCTGGAGTTCGATCCTGATGGAGTTCAAGGTTGACTCAGCCTTCCATCCTTCTGAGATCAGTAAAATGAGAACCCAGATTGTTGGGAGCAATAGGCTGATATTCTAAACTGCCCAGAGGGTGTATTAATGCACAATGGGGCAATATATACATCTAAGTGCTATTGCTATGTGCAAATCTGTGAACGTTGCACTCAAAAGACAGCACAAAGACATCTATTCACTCTTTACCTTCTGCATTGTGACCAGACTCCATTCATCCTTTATCTTAGCAGTAGCTCTTACTCCCACCTTTATCACTTTGAAAACTAGGCATTTAGTTTAGACGTTTTTGTAATTTAGCAAAATTCCTCCAAAAAGAAAATGGCATTCTTACCTTGTCTTTATTTTCAGAGCCAGAGGCTTCAAGTTTGGTTCGGATCAAGAAAGGGGTGGAGAGTCTCAGAAGGACACGTTCAAACACGGCTGCAATCTTTGGAGAAACAATTTCAAAGCAGTCCTGGAACTTCAACGTCTTATGAGCCTCACCCTTCAGCTGCTTCCTCAGTCCTTCACCCAGCTGCAGTACCAACATGCTGGGATCAAACATCAGATGGAAAGGAAAAGCACGGCAGAAGGTGTTAATGCTTATCCTCAGATCTGAGGGGGATTGAGATGTCCCCAGAGGAAGCGCTTTTGTGATCTTTGCGTTTTCACGCTCTTTGATAATAAAAGTGAGACAGCTGCAGTTGCCTGGGTTGAGGTCCTCAGAACATAGCTTATCATTTACAATCTGTTCTACTTCAACATCCAGTTGGTAGATCTTCCTTGCTGCTGCCTTCACCATACCCATCATGGCAAACCCAACAATCTGATGGGGATGGAAGTAGTGAAGCATAAGGTTGCCTTCAGGGAGCTCTTTGCATAGGAAAGAAGGCGATTCCGAAGTGACTTGCTTCCCAAACGAAGTCCTTATGTGCTCCAGCAAAGCATCAAAGCCATTAAAAAAATCTTGCAAGGTGCCACCCACAGCTCGAAGAACTCTCTCGTTCTCACTGAAGCAGATGTGGAAGAATTCAGCCCCGAATTTCTCTTGCAGCTCCTCAAACTTTAAACCTGGAATAGATAAGACATAAAGTCAGTATGAAATCACAGTGTCAATGATCCTAGGAGAGGCAAAAGTTTGGGAAGAGGCATCCATCTGGTAAGCTAGTGACAAACCTTTGGGAGGAGAACGTAGCTCAGGGATGTCAAGCTCGATTTCATTGAGGGCCACATCACGGTTGTGTTTGATCTTCGGGATGTGTGTGTGGCCAGGGTGGGCATGGCCAGCTCGATGTCAAGGGAATGGTGGTGGCCCAGACACTCTGCCAGAGAAAATGTGCTCCCGAGCTTCGTTTTCAGCTATGGCCTCCTGCAACCCTCTGCCAGGGTTGGAGCTCAGGAGGGCCACACATGGCTCTTCCGAGTTCAGTTTTTGGTGGCAGAGCTAGGGGTGAAATCCAGTAGGTTCTGACAGGTTCTGGAGAAGCGGTAGTGGAAATATTGAGCAGTTCGGAGAACCGGCAAATACCACCTCTGGTTGGCTCCAGAGTGAGGTGGGAATGGAGATTTTGCAGTATCCTGCCCCTGGAGTAGGAAGGGAATGGGGATTTTGCTGTATCCTTCCTCTGCCATGCCCACCAAGCCACACCACGCCCACCAAGTCACGCCCACAGAACTGGTAGTAAAAAAAAACTGGATTTCACCACTGGGCAGAAGCACTGCAGGTCGGTCTTTTACTGTTTCCAGGGCCAGATCTAAGCACCCGGCAGGCCAAATGTGGGCCCTGGGGCCTTGAGTTTGACATCCCTGGTCTAGCTGTATAGAAATTTATCAAAGAATGGGCCATTTAAAATGAGTCAGGACCCAGAAATATTACAGGACCTGTAGACCCCAAACGGCCGTAGTTATATGGTACCAGCTTTATTCACAGAATGTGGGGTAAGCAAGAGTTATTGTGAGAGACAGCTTTTGAAGTGGGAAATAGCAAAAAGTGTGAATAGCAGTCACATACATACAGCATCTTAAAAATACCTTATCTCTGATATATTCAATGACAGGAAGCAGAAATCAACATTGAGACAAATTAATTATTAATATAATGAATACAGCTAGCATTAGTTGAATTTGGCCATTGCAGATTAGAGTCGTTAGTGGTAATGGTACTGGAAAACAGTACCCAAATGCATAGTTCTTCGGATGTTCAAAATGGAAAATGGAAACCTTTTTCTCACCATCAAAATAATGCTGAAAAAATTACCCGTGAAATGTGTAAACATATTTTGAACAATTGATATAAGATATGTGATAAGAATTTAAAGTTACATCTAGAATAAGAGTTGTGGTTGAAAATTGAAATGAATTATACTACTATGAAACATGAAATATGAAATGTGCAAGAAGTTGAGAAAATAAGAATTTGGTTGGAATAGAATTTAAGAGATTGTTTTTTAAGGGGGAAAAATGATGTAGTGATGAGAAGATGCCTGAGCAATACTCCATCTAGAAAGGATGCATTGTTTTATTGTATGTGGTGTCTGCTTGTCGGAAAAATAAAAATTGTTTTTTAAAAAAAATGCTGAAAAACATATGCCATTGATTTCCCGTGTACAAGTATTCTAATAAAAAAATTTCAGTGCACAATTTAGACTATGGCTGAATAGTCTAAATTGCATTATTATTAATTAGTCTAAATTGCATTATTATTAATATTAACATCCCATTAACAGAGCAATCTAGTCTATGTCCACATAATTTATGTTGGCCACTACATGAAATTAAACTATAGTTAACAACATTGAACTTTATGGGGTCAGTTCCTGAATTACAAGCTACCCTTTGCAAACAAAAGGTTTTATATGTGTGTACCAGGCCAGTGGTAATAGCATAATGTTTATTAACTTTATTATTTAACATACTAAATAGCTTCTTTTAAACTGTATTTCAAAACCTGCGTACAGTCTGTACTGTCCCATAGTGAGCATTAGTAAGATAAAGATTCATAAATTTATAAAGTTTGCCAGAGTTCTCAGGAAGTGTGTGTGTGTGTGTGTGTGTGTGTGTGTGTGTGTGTGTGTTTTCTGGAAGATTTATCCAATGTCATCACAGATGCACCTAATCTAATCTTTTTTTCAGCAAAATTTGGAATTATTCATACATCAAACTTCTACCCATATGCACAGATTTACAGCAGGGATTGTGCAGCTCCTGAGGCTAGATAAACTAAGTTGATCACTGAAATATTCAATTTCCTTTGCACTATTACTGGAGGGAAAAAGCTTATTTGATCAAAAATCTACTCACTTAAAAATGTAAATGCAGGAGGCAAATAAGCTCCTAGGATATTTGCTAGCAGTGAGAATTTCCTTGGACAGCTTTCAAAACAATATGAAGTATACAAAGTACAAAGCCATTTATTTGTTGATGTTCTAGCGACTTGTAGATTTCTAGGAAAGCATGACCTGAACAATCTAGAAAGCTTAAATCAAGACTTTCAAAAAGTATTAGCATTTGTGAAGCTCTGGTGGCATTGCTTTTATTGTCATAAAAGAATCATTCGTCATGCATTTGGCTATCTATATGGAAGCAAGTCTGAAGGAAACATCACTCATACTAATACAAGAAATCTAAGGCAGAAGAAAACGCCATTTGGGAGAAAATAGGATTATAGGAAGAGTTTCAATTACTACGAAAGAGAAACACACAGGACTTAAGAGAGCATGACAGGTAATGCTCTTCCCTCTTAAGACGGAAGACAAAAGAGGAATGCCTACTGTAAGGATTGAAAGGTGACAAAAGTCTGTTTTTTTAAAAAAAAAAGATTTTCTTTTCTACATGGTGTTTGAGTATTCAGAGCAACTGCACAGTCTCAGTTAGGTTAGAATGAAGATCAGTTTACTACCATTGATAGCTAGAAGAATCATCTTAATAGGTCAGTTAACACTATTAAGGTGCCTTAAACTCTGCTTGAACACATTCAATAAAGTTCTCACCATCTCCTTGATACATTTCACTCTCAACAGCTATCATCATGTGGAGGCTTTTCTGAAAATTCAAAAAGGATCTATCTTCCTATAAACTCAAAATAAATGTTCACTTCCTCAATTCTAGGATGATAAAGAACTGGGTATGGAATTCTACTGATTTAAGAGTTGCATCAGTTCCCCTTCCAGTCAACTCTGAGAGAGATGGGTCAAAAATGTGACTGATAAATAAACAACCTTTTCTTAAGTCTATGGTCTTTTTGTACCATTTAGCTTCTAGTTATTTTGAGGTATTTCTATCACTAAGCATAGTGATAGAAATGCCCAGAAATAAGCATAGTATCTAAAACAGATCTAAGAATTCAGAATCTTTAGCAACTATACTTTTATTAGCCGAGGTGGCACAGTGGTTAGAGTGCAGTACTGCAGGCTACTTCAGCTGACTGCTAGCTGCAGTTCAGCAGATCTAATCTCACCGGCTCAAGGTTGACTCAGCCTTCCATTCTTCCAAGGTGGGTAAAACGAGGAGCCAATTTTTTTTTATTTTTTTGCAGGCATGTCATACCACAAATTATTTATTTATTGGCTTGGATGTTTATTGTTTATTTATTAAATTTATATGCCGCCCATCTCATTTTGAAGAGACTGTGGGTAGTATATAGCAAATTCATGTTCTACTTGTCATTATTTACTAATCCAGAATCCTTTTCATCAGTGCTATACACTTTTGAGTCGTCTGCAAATTTATTAAGTATTTCTCTCTACCTCCTCATGCGAGTCATCATTAAAACGAAGAGTACCAAGCACACAATTGATAGTCTTTAACTTTCTTTGAAGAGGACTTGTTGAGAATTAAGTACAATCTTTGAGTCAGCTATGTAGTCACTTAATTGCAATACCATCCAACCAGGGGTGAGATTCAGCCGGTTCGTATCAGTTTGGGTGTCGTCCTATTTAGCTGCGTTTTTAAAGCTGTGCACATGCGTGCAAGCACGCGAGAGCAAAGCGCATGCACAGAAGGCCACGCACGCTCACATTTTTGGTGCTTGGGCAAACCAGTTGTTAAATTATGTGAAGCCCACCTCTGCTTCCAACCCAAATTTATACAGCCTGCACGTGAGAATTCCTACACTTAAATTGCTTAATCCCGTGATGGCGAACCTATGGCACGGGTACCACAGGTTGCACACGGAGCCATATTGGTGGGCACCCGAGCGTTGCAGGGCATGCTTTCTGGGCCCACCAGAAGTCAGGAAACAGGCTATTTCTGGCCTCCGGAGGGCCGCATGGGGAGTAGGGAAGGCTGTTTTCGCCCTCCCCAAACTCCTAAAAAGCCTCTGGAGCCTGGGGAGACCAAGAAACAGGCCTTCCAGTCCCACTGGAAGTTGGCAAATGGGCCGTTTTCACCCTTCCCAGGCTGCTGGAAAGCCTCTGGAGCCTGGGGAGGGCGAAAAATGGCCTACCTACTGTGCCATCACGTGCCAAAAGCGGGGGGAGCACAGAGCACATTGAATTATGGGTGTGGGCACACACACGCATGACTCCCCCGCGCTCCCTCCGCTTTTGGCACCCAATGGTATAAAGGTTAGCCATCACTGGCTTAATCTGAACGGAAACAACCTTCTGCTTACCTACCCATGTATTTCCAAGCAAAAGTCAAAGGTCTACAAGAATAGGCCGTTGTAAGTAAAAGAAGTGAAATTCAAAACCGTTCTATACTAACAAAAGGGCTATGGAAAATCATAATATAGTACCAAGGATATTTGCTGTACGCTGGAGAATTCCTGAGACATCTTCAGTTTCATCATTGCCCGAATGGTCTGCATAGGAGCATCGGTTGGAAATATTATGGAAATTCTTTTCAGCATCCCTGTAACTAGAAAGAAACATACAATTGCTGGTGTATGGTAGCAAAACGAAGACCATCTGAAACAGTAGTGGGTTCCACTTACCTTCGCTACCGGTTTGGAACCGGGAGCATGCGTGCACGCCCACTTCGCTCATCTGCAGAGCGTCCGTGATGATGTCCGGGCGGAGCCTTCCGCCACCACCACTACCGGTTCTCCCGTACCGGGGTGAACCAGTAGAAACCCACCACTGCTCTGAAACACCTAAGTGAAACAGCTAAACATTTGAAGCAACCACTCTTTCTGTGGAAGAATGATCACTCTTTTTGAAAACTTATAATCTAATACAGAGTTCTCAACATAGGCAGCTTGAAGTTGTGTGGACATCACACTCCTAGAATTCTGAGGGTTGAAATCCACATATCTTCAAGCTCCAAAGGCTGAGAAAGACTAATACTTCCATCTTTTTTTATGGAAATGAACCAGCAATCAGATGCAACAAGCAAGAAAGAGGAATCTGCAGATCCATATTTGTCCACAGATGTATAACGTCTCTTCCCTAAAACAGAAAAAGCTTTGTAGTTTCCAAGTACTTGCTTGCAGGTTATCTAACAGGGAAGCTTATAACCTACATCGATATTCTGAAGAAAATAAAGGAGGAGAAACAAAACCAAACAGGGAATATACACACATAAATCATCTTAACCCTTGAGGTCTAGGAATGTGAACTCCAAAAGAAGAATGGACCCTTTGCTGGAAGTTTCTACTCCTTTTCTTCCCTATCTGTTCTATCCTTGCCATCAAAGTATATGAGCAAGTTTGCAAAGGTGATTCCCTAAGCAGCAGCTTCTTCTACTATTCTAGCCTGAGGTACTTTCCTGACGTGTCTGAATTGTTAACTAAGGAGAGTTGAAAAGATAGCTTGACTAAAAAGCCCACAAGGATAAATACCTAAAACTTGGGAAACCTCAGAAGCCTGTGCTGAATTTTAACGCATGCTTCCGACCTAACCTGAAGAGAACGCCAAAGGATCAAGGGCACTTGCATAATTGGAAACAGCAAGTATTGTTTGCTTAATCAATATAGCTCCACTGCTTAATCAATACAGCTCTGGCAGGTGTCTCATCCATACAACATTGCAGTGAGAGCCAGCAGCAGCTGTTGGATCCAATTCTACCATTAAGCAGTGGAATAATCGCCTCCAACTGCAGACGTTTGGCCGTCTTTCCGAACAAGGATTTATTATGATTGCGAGTATACTGCAGTATATGGTGGTTGGTACTCTGGAATTTTCTGCCTCATGTGGTGAAGAAATTTGGCGAGTTCTAAGTATTATGCATCTTCGGTTGGGGAGCAAATATGGTAACAAATAATAGGCAGTCAATGCAGACTAGGGAAAACAGAAATAGACACAACAGGATGGTGCCAACTAGTTTTATGAAGCAGCTGTTGCTTGATCGTATTATATATTGAAGCTGCCTGTTACTCAGTTGAATCTAAATATTGGTGTGACAGATCAATGTTTTATGGCTTTGCTTGAAAGTCGATCCGTGAGTTTCTATTGCAAAGGGGATTTGAATCTGGGTGTCTCCAGTCGCGCCCCAACACTTTAACTATCATGCCATGATGGCTAGACTACCGTGCCATGCTTGTAAAACAAAAGGAAAACACATCTCAGCAAATCCATAAGTACATCAAAGGCTTCCGGTGCACAAGATTCAAAGTTCAATTCTTATATTTCTAATTAATGAAAGATTAGGTAGCAGCCAGTAATGAAAAGAAACATACGTAATGCTGGAAAGTTGTTTTTAGTCACAACATATACTGTAAATACTGGATACATTTAGCCATTCACCTGGCGCTTTATCAGACAACTGTTTATAGTATTCAGTAGCCTACCTCTATCTGTTGCCCTGTAGCTATGTTGTAAATAATAACCCCAAACACCATGGCCAAGACAAAAAAATGTGGGAAATATAATCCAAAACAAACAGGAAAAAGAAAATTTATTTTCTTTGATTTATCCTGTTTAAATAACCACTCATCTCAAATCACTCTTGTATATGTATATGATCATAAAATCATATAAAACCAGATTACAGATACAACACAATCTCTCTCTTTCTCTCTAGATCAGGTGAGAAAATTATAATCCATAGATATTAACATAATCAGGAAACAGAGCCCTTGGATTAGTATATGGTGGGTTATGCAGAATATTTTAAAGAAGAAGATTAGATTTGCTCCACAGTTTTTTCTTTTAG
>JANHFK010001783.1:24161-34540 GCA_036250565.1 Sibynophis collaris
CCCCCCCCCCCCCCCCCCCCCCCCCCCCCCCCCCCCCCCCCCCCCCTAGAGCACGGATCGCAAACCTTCACCACTTTAAGCCTGGAGGACTTCAACTCCCAGAATTCCCCAGCCAGCTTTGCTGGCTGGGGAATTCTGGGAGTTGAAGTCCGCCAGGCTTAAAGTTGGAGAGCCATGGGCTAAACTGCTCCCCGCTGAATCGAAGCGAGGGAGTCTCCCAGCCCCGGTTCCCCTCGAATGCGCAGCCTTTCCCGGAGGCATCTCCGGTCGGGGAGAAGCTTCAGGTGCTTCGGGGACTCCCCAAGGCCGGCCGAGGAGTCACCCACCCCCCTCTCTCCCCTCTCGTCTCCCGCGCTCTGCCTCTCGCTCTCCCTCTCCGTGGCGCAGATCCTGGCCCGGGTCTTCAGCCGCGCCGCCCTGGAGGTCTACCTGCCCCGAATCCAACGCCTGGTCAGCTGGGAGCTGCGAGGCTGGTGCCGCCGTCCGGGACCCGTCGCCGTCTACTCCTCGGCCAAGGCGTTGACTTTCCGCATCGCTGCGCGGATCCTGCTGGGCCTCCGGCTGGAAGAAGAGCAGTTCGAGGAGCTTTCCGGGGCCTTCGAGCAATTGGTGGAGAACCTCTTTAGCCTGCCGCTCAACGTCCCCTTCAGCGGGTTGAGGAAGGTACCTGATGGCGGAGGCAGGGCTGGGAAGGGGGGACGGGGACACACACACACACACACACCGTTGCCCTCTGAGGGGGGAAGGGGGGGCTTACTGAAAGCCAAACAAACAAACAAACAACCCTTGTGCCCCTTTTAAGTTCCTTTAAATTTCCTTTCATAGGGATTGATTTGTGGCACAGGTGAGATGCCAGCATGCAACTTGCCAAAGGACCCAAAGTCTTCCAAAGAGAAAATAATCCTTAAATATCACCCACTTGTCTCTCACCACCCCCATCCCCCACCTTCGTGAAAGGGAAAATTGAGGGGCACCTGACAACAGCATTCTCCAAATCCACAAAACCTCCCCTTCAACCCAGCCTTTCCAAATCTCCAGTTGTATTTGGATTAATAGATCTAGAGCAGTGATGGCTAACCTTTTCCGGGACCGAGGGCCCATAACCCGGAATGTGCATGCGTGTGCCCAACCCCCCCCACTGCAATGCACGTGCAGGCCCCCATGCATGTGTCCTGCCCTCCATGCATGCAGGTGTGGCCCCTTGCATGCGCCCCGTCCCCTGCGCATGCACGGCAGAGACCTGAAGACCAGTGGGCCAGCAGGAGTCACCCACACATGCGCAGCAGAGCTGAACTGGGGCGACGGCTTGTGTGCCATCAGAGAGGGCAGATAGGTCTACCATCACGGATCTAGAGAACTGTGGTCAAGCTGCAACCTGAAGATGCCAGATTGGTTGAAGGCTAGAATAGTGCCTTAAGTTTATTCTGAGCAACAGTGGAGTCTCCAAACTAATAATGGACTAGTTTCAAAGACATCCTTCCTCTCTGACTCTCTCTGCACTTGGGTCACAGGTTTCACGAGAAACCTTTCTACCCACACATTTGCTCTCTCCTTTTACCCTTTGTATCCTGAGCTCCTTCCATTCCCACTGCTTCCCAACCTTCAGGTTTCTGAAACCAACTTCTGCCATCTGCCAGCAAGTTAAAGAGAAGAAAACAGACCTCCATTATTATGGTTGTTGCACAGTCAGCCAGATGTTTGGATTGGATTTGACAGTTTTATCCACTTATTTTGTCCTTCCCAAAGACCTGGGGAAGGCAGATGTAGTTTGATAGTGTTAAAGATATTAGTGCAGAATGTAAGCTGTTCTAGGTAATGCTGCCTTTTGCAAGTGACTGATGGGTGATTTTGTCAATGCGGATATTTGTTCAAGTAGTGAGAATGTAATTGGTTTGTATTTTTCTGGTGCTGCCCTTTTTGTTGGATCTTACATTATTAGAATGATTTGCTGACCAATTATTGATCTTCCTTGTTCTTTTCACCACCATTTCTGCTGTTATTACAAGTTCTTTCATTTCAGATTTCTTTTTTCTCTTATCCACATCCTTTATCCAAGCTGCATTCTTGTTGTCTATGGAAATTCTTGGTCATCCAGATCATGGTTATCCCAAATGAAATGATCCCTAATCCCAAAGAAAGAAGCTTCTTGGATGAGAAGCGAAATGTCTTCAAAGAAAAACCAGGAAGTCCAGTTGCCTCTTGAAAAAGCACCTTTGGGATTGCATTCTTCTTATATTTATTTGGGTTGTTCCATAGCTATTCCCAGAATCTTCTCTTTGTTGGGTGTTGATTAGTTCATTGCAGTCTGTCCATTGATGGATTGGTAGGAGCATTTCTAATTCCACTGAATGGAGATTCTGCCTATAATGTACAATTCAAGCTTCATATCTGCTTATCCTCTTTGGATATACTGTAGCCGTTTTGCTGCTTTATTCTTTCCAGTGCGTCTTGATCTTCCTTGTTTCTAGATGATATTTCTTGATCAGGGTTGGGTTTTTTCCCCCCTGTATTCTTGTTCCTCTTCTTTTCTTTCCTCTGTTATAGCTTGCTTGCATCTGATCTTAGCATGCTGATGCTATCTGATCTTTTATTTTGGTATTAACTGCTTGGCTCTTTTTCTTGTGTGTTGATTTTGCGTGCCAGGTATTCAGTCATAACTGCAGCTGTGCTGTGCATTTGTTTTTTTGCAGTGAGCTGGTTCTTATGTTTGATGTTACAGTATTGGCACTTTTTAATACTTATGCTACTAGCTGATTCTGTAGAGCAAACTTCAATGAAGGCAACCTTTTCCTGCTGTTTTTGTACCGTTCCAGATGCTCAGTTATTCTTTGCTTTGATTCTTCTTTTGTTAGAGGACTTTGCTCTTTCTGAAGAGAGGTCAGAGTAATGGGTGCCTGGTTTGGGAATGAAAATAATTCAATAGCTGTTCGGGCTTCCATTATGGTTGATTCCCCTTGATTTTCCTCCACAGTAGCTCACAGTCTGAGCTACCTCTGGCAAGGCTTTGATTTCTTTGCCCTTAGAAAACCTTTGCAGTTCTTCCAATTCTACTTCTGTGAATAACGTTTCACATTATTTTCCCTGTTATTATGGTTGGTCACACTATCAGCCAGATGTTTGGACCGGGTTTATCATATCAGTTATTGAATCCTTTCCAAGGACCTCGGATAGGAAGATGATTTTGTTGGATGGTGTTAAAAACATAATTGCATGATGCAAACTGTTCCAATGAAGCTGAATTTTGCAAGTGACTGATGGTGATTTTGTCAGTGCAGTTGATGTTTCAAGTGATGCCCCAGATGTTTGGTCATTTCACCAAAGATGCCTATTACTATTGGTATTATTTTCACTTTTTTTTTGTTACAGCTGTTCCACTTCTATATGTTAGGTCATTGTATTATGTGATTTTCTTCAGTTCTTTTCTATTTTAGTTTTTCGTGTAAGCCAGTTTGGTCTCTTCTGTATTCAGTAAGCCTTGATGACCTATTGTTCTCCTCCTCTTCCTCTTCCTCCTCCTGTTGCTGTTGCTATTATCATTATCATTATCACTATCATTCCATTCCATTCCTGTTCTAATCTATAGTTGCCTAATTATGACAGGATCTGCTTTGGGCTATTTGTGTGCCATTCTTTTTCCATAGTTTCCCAGTCCCATCCCCCCCCATCTAATTTTGGAATTTGGGAAAAGCCCAGATCAGAAGAGAAGCCCAAGAAGCCAGTCTGTATATCCCACTCAGGCTGTAGGTGCTATGACGGCTGGTTGTTTCATGAAAGAGGATGGGAAACAAACCCACTTTGTTTATCAGGATTGGCACGATTAATTAGGACGCCACTATTTGCAGTAATTTGGAACAGATGCAATACAGGCAGGATAAGCAGAGGCCACAGGGACAGCAAATGTTGCCCAGGCACTTGTGGGCAACTCTAAGAGAGGCAGAGAGTGGAGAAAGCTTATACAAGCCACATCAACTTTTCATAACAGGACCATAACTTGTGGAATAAGGAGAGTCACCCAAGCCACCTAATTCAGCAGTGGCTTTATTTGAAAGGAGTGACTTTGAAGGCCAAAGCCACACCATCTTTTATTTCTATTATTTGTAAGGAAACTACTGGTAATAAAATAATTTAATTTTATGTGAATGAGCCTTTTTTGCAGAAGCTCAAACCTGTCTATATAGTACACTCTTTTCCAATTTTCCCACTGAACCAGACTGATTTGAGCTGTGTTCACAAGACACTATGACCCAATGTGAATGTAATCATGGTCTAATCAGCTAATTTGGTTTGACACACTAAAAACACGATGTGTTCGGTTTGTCACAAGAGATTAGTGAGCTAATTTGTGCTCAGGGTATCAGTAGTGATGACTAGTCCAATTCGCCCAGTAAGCTTCCATACTTAGGTTAGCCTTCAGCAAATTATGGAAACAAAGCCACTAGCTCTCTTGATCTATCCAAGACCCAAAGAGACTAGATCTTCAGTTCTTTTGTAGCATGCTTTATATTTACTTATCTCAGGAATAAATTCCTGTGGGTTCAGTAAGACTTTATTTGCTTATTTTGTGCCTCCAGGTCAGAGTTCACTCCTGGTAACTGCCTGGTCTAGCCTAGCAGGTTTTTTGAGAAAGATTTCAGAAGTGGTTTGCCATTGCCAGCTTCCTAGGGCTAATAGGGAGCGACTGGCCCAAGGTCACCCAGGTGATTTCGTGCCAAAGGGGGGACTAGAATTGAGGCTCTCTCATTTTGTTGCCTCTAACAGGGCTTAATTGTTTTTCTCTCAGCCAAGAGAAACAATAAAGCCCTCTAGCTAACTTGAGCATTTACTACTTGGAGAAGGTAACATAAATAAAGTTCTGGAAATTTCTAAGCGGTCCACTGCTTTCTTCCTGAAACCTCAAGGCTTTCCATTTTCTGAATGAGTTTCTGAACCAGATTTCTGTGCTCTTCTCCTTTGAACCATCTTCTGTTCCTCAGGGCATAAAGGCTCGTGATCTTTTACATACTTACATGGAGAAAGCCATCTTGGAGAAACTGCAGAGGAAAGATCCTGAAGCTCACCGCGATGCCCTGGATTTTATCATCAACAGCGCCAAAGAACACGGCCAAGATTTCACCATGCAGGAATTGAAGGTGAGGATTTTTTGTTCCTGAGGATCAGTGGTTTCATGCAGGATTTGACAGTAGCCCCTGGTGCAAGATGGTTTCTCAGCTGGTGTAATTTTGCAGGAGGTCTAGGTGGGAATATTTTTATGGAGTAGCTAATGCCTGGCCTCCTAATGGTTACTGATACTAGAGATTTTGTGGTCAGTTGTCTCAGGATACTGTAGCTTCATAGAGCACAAGGATTTGTCAGCAGTCACTCAGAAGTTGGTTTTAGTGCGTGTGTGTGTGAGAACAGAATAGAACAGAACAGAACAGAATGACAGAGTTGGAAGGCACCTTGTAGGTCTTTTAGTTCAACTCTCTGCTTAGGTAGGAAACCCTATCATTTCAGACAAATGGTTATCCAATCTCTTCTTAAAAACATCCAGTGTTGGAGCATTTACAACTTCTGGAGGCAAGTTGTTCTACTGATTAATTGTTCTAACTGTCAGGGAATTATGGTGGCACCATAACTCTGCAATTATAGCCCAATCCCTTTTACATGCATTATATCCTTCAGTCTCATGATTTTGGCTGCCAACTTGACTTTTTTTTTAAATAACCCTGGAAACAACCTTGACTACCAATGAATGTGTTGCCTGAAAAGGATAGAATCCAGCTTTTAAATGAGCTACAAGTTTTCCAGTCACACAGAGGGGAAAAAAACAGCTTTATGTTCATTAATGGCCACAGCATTACCTTCAATTATTCATCCCCCAGAGCTATTTTTCCTTACCTAGAAAGTGGGTGGAAGTTTAGTTGTTCAGAACAGATGATGGATTTAATAGCAAACAATTTAGACTATAGTCCTCCAGCATTCTTAGTTTTGCATTCATGGCCTACTGATACTAAGCTTCAACAATTTAAAAAATTAACAGAAATTTAGTTTCATTCAACTTTGCCCTGTGCTTAAAAGCTTGAATTATACTGCACTTTGAGCATGTATCTGTAGCAACAAAAAAGTAACTAAATGCAAGCAATATATATTTTAAAGGAAAGAGGTAAAACACCACATAGTATTGGCCCCTGTAGTCCCAAGAAGATCGCCAGAGATACTGGATTCTCTACAAAAGGGCCTGCAGGAATCTCTCTCATTCCTTGTACCCAGATCAATCAGATCTATGCTTCTATATACTGACTGCCACTTTTAATACTGACTGTTGTGGACTTTAAATAGTCTACCTTGTAAAAGTAACATTATAGCCTACCTGGAATCTGGATATAGACAAGAGTTAACCAAAGGTCAGCTCTGATTGTTCACCCAAGAAGAAAGGATGGGTGGCAGGAAAAAATTAAGTAGTTAACTGGACTGAAATAAAGGTTAAACATGTTTTAGGCATAAAGGTTAACTCTTAGCTTCCCAATTCTTTGTGACAGTACTAAGTACATTTCTTAAAGACCTTTCACTTCATCCCTTTTGACCTTTGATGTTACCTATTTGGCCGCTTCAACTAATGATTAGAAGGCTTGGCTTCTGGTGACAAATTGGTCCTTGTCAAAGACTTCTTGAAATTCTGTTCTTTAGCTTGATTTCCTGTCTGCAGCAAGGGCATTGTCCCAAATCTCTTTGTTGAAACTTCACCTCTTCTATTGAAGCCCTGAACAAAATCTTGTGGCATAGCTGGAACTGCGGAGAACTCAGCAAACTTTCTTTAGATTTTCCTGGAATGGCAAATCTGTGGCCTTTATTTACTTGTCTCCCTCCTTCTTGATTTATTTCTTAGTCACATCTGGAAGAGACATGCAGTTTTATTCTGAGCTGTTGCCAGATCTGTCAGAGAAAGAGATACTTCTTAAGATTCTTTAATATCATGTATTTGTTTGGACCTGACTTATTTCTCCACTGGCTGAGTTTCTAAGCCTTCTTTTTATTTATTTACCAAAAAAACCAACAACAAAAAACCCCAACCATAATAAAATAACACTTTAGGTGAATAAAATAACATTCATCTAAGTCCATCTGCCAGTGTCCTGTCATTCTGGAGGAAAAATTGTGAGAAGATGCAGCTTTTAATTTATAAAATATACATTTTTAAAACGTCCGACCTCCTCCCTCCAGTAATTTTGAGCACTTTACACAATAAAAGCTGGAACAACAGAGTAAAAAGATTTTTGTCTTTTTATATTCTTAGCAAAAACAGGTCTTTATTCCTCCTCCTACCTCAATGCCTGGGAGAATAAACAAGTTGCCAGTGCCTACCAGCAACTGCATTAACCAAATTTGCACTATAGATACTCCTAAACCTATAAATGGTCACGTACTGACTGTACAAAGTTATGACCTATCCTTAAAAATATGACTATGGCACACCACTACCACCACCCTGGTCCCATGATTGCATTTTGAGTGCTTGGTGTTTGTCATGCCTTTATGCCTGGTTGCAATATTCCACAGTCACCTAATCACATTTGGAAATGTTGTTTGCTGTTTTTCAGCATCACCGCGTGATTTACTTAATGACCATGATGACCTGCTTAATGACCATCATTAAATAAACAAACCAACAAACCAACAAACTGTGTCTGGTCATGTGATGACTCGACTTATGATTGCAATGATTTATGACCAAAATTTTGGGCTCAATTATCATCAGAAGTTAAGGATTAACGTGTATCGTACTTTAGGAGATAATCATGTACAGTAGTACAAATGATTATTGCTCTTTAGATCATTATGATCTAATGCAGTTCTGAGAGTTGGTTTGCTGTTGATGCATGATCACTTCTAATTCATATGAACAGAAGTAAGAAAAATGCTCCTTGATGAGATTAAAAGTCCATTCTAGTTTAACATTTTGATTCCCAAGTAGGTATATCTGGGAAATCCCCATTAAAACATGATGGCAATAATACTATTTCTGCTGCTTCTGAACCTATAAGGCATGCTCAGCATGGTCATTATCTCTAAAGCTATCAATATAGCTTCCAAGTTAATAATTTTAGTTATCAATTCCCTTTAAACCATTATCTTTAAACTACCCAGCAAAAATTTAGATACTAATGGACTGCTAACTATTAGTAGCAATATCAGTAATAGGTGTTAGATGATTGGTTATAGTAAGTAAACTGTAGTAGTAACAGTGATAAAATAGGACATTAAAAAACCACTCATAGCAAAAAAATTAGGAAGAAGAAGAGAAGGCTTGATAATAACTATAGGAATAAAATATATAGTACCAAAATATATAGATGTAGATCTAGACTGTTGAGAATTATTTTCTTCTGATCACAGGCATTACTAAAATAAAATAAGTACCATTTTGGACACTTTCCCCCAACCACACTTACCTACCAGGAAACTGAAATGAGAACAGATGCTGTCTTCTGCACCTTTTTACTTTATCTTTTTAAATATTTAATTCTTAATACAATAAGAGAAAGCACAGAGGGGGGGAATGAAACATGAATTTGCCTTTCATCCCATCTTTATGTATCTATCTGTAAACATATATATATACAGAAACTCTGGTAGGGTTGGTATAAATACAGGTCTATTTATTAATAAATCTAATATAACTCATTAGAGACTGAAGATTGAAGGCAAACTATAGAAGAAAGCCTTTCTGATATTTATTCCTTTTGTTGTTACTGGCAATTCCAACTCTTAGATGCTATGCTTCATGAATATAAAGTCATATTAAGAAAAGAAGTACATATATGCAAATCTCTTCTGCACTGGGACACAATCTAAAATAGCGACTTCCTTTGCATTCTGCTGCCCTAATTCAATCATATTATTTCATACCATCTGCATATTGGCTTGATCTAGATAGGTGCTTTCATCTGCTTTCCCTCCAACTTGGATCTGGCAAAAATTGTGCTCACCCAATAACCAAGCTTTGCTGCATCTCTGTAGAAAGGCTAGGCAATATTGTTGTCCCACAAATAAAGGTAAATATATGTCCTTGGATAATCTCCTCATAATCTCCTCGCTTGGGTTTTTTAATATGGGTTTTTAACATAATTAGGGCTTTGGGTTTTAGTGTGGGTTTTAATGGGTTAAATGCAGTCAGGTTTAATTTATTTTTAATCTGCTTTTAAATTTTGTATGTATGTTTTTTAATTTTGACTGGAAACCGCCCTGAGTCCTGCAAAGGAAAAGGGCGGTTTAAAAATCGAATAAAATAAAAATAAAAAAAATATGGGATTGAGAGCTAACTTGCAATCTATCTTGAAAATATTGCACAATTTCCTTATTCTGCTTTTTCCCCTCTTGGGAAGAATATTATTCCTTCATCCTAGTTTCAATTCCAGAATTACATAAACTTTGAATGATGGTTAAACAAATGGTTGTTAGGCAAGAACTACCTGTAGATAGGTAGATATCAAAATACTGTAAATAATCCATTTTGTTAAGTTTTTATTTGGCACCTAAAAGGTAACAAAGTAAACACCAGGTATATTTTCTTTGACTAGCAACTGATTGATAGTAGAGGCCAACGTAAAAAGCCATCATTAAACAACTACAATTTATGGGCAACTTAGTAAAAGAATTATTATAGTGTTCCAAAGGGGGGAAAATATTTGTACAGAAATTCAAGGATTAGAGTACAGAAATACTAAAAAAAAAGGTAAGAAATGAAGAGAGAGAAAAAAAATTATATTGTTGTGGGAGTTTATTACAGACCACTTGGGCAGACAGAAGTTATTTTATGTAGGCCCTTCTGTGTCAGACGATCGATGTTTCAAAGATACATGCAATAATGTTAATGAGAAATATAAATTATCCTGACATTTACAGGAATCTATCTCTACCAAGAGGATCAACAAATTCATATCCTCTCTTGCTGATAATTTTATCTGTCAGAAAGTGGAAGAAAGAAATAGCATCTGCTAGCCTGGATATCAACCTCATCGACAAGGAAGAATTAACTGAAGGAACTGGCACCTTGGGAAAAGTGTTTACGCTACCTCTGAATCTGAGATATTGAGAAAAATCAAATCAAACGTCAGAGGAGTTGAGAAAGTGGTGAACTGGCAAATGACTAGTGGAAATGTTCTCTTATTCTGTGTTTACGTTTCCTCAGAATAGGAAATGGAGCTCTAGCTGGTCATGATTATGTCATGGGGAGAAGGAGGAAACTAAGGATAAAAAAGGGGAGGATAAGAGAAATTGTGGGGAATTTAAACAATGTCAAGTCTGCAGAAATCGATGGATTCCTAGCAGGGGTGAAATCCTCCTGGTTCGCACCGGCTCTATCGAGTAGGTAGGAGAAGCTGTGGCTGGTTCGGAGAACC
>JANHFK010001783.1:47176-58869 GCA_036250565.1 Sibynophis collaris
GAGTTTAGTAATGCTGACCAGATGGATCTAATATGATGATGTGCTAGCTGACAGCTCACAACCTTGTGAAAGTTGCACTAGCAGCTCTGAGACACCAGTTGAAAGCTGCCAAGAAAAGTCTCCTAAGTCAAATGGCAATTTGACTGCTATTTTGTATACCTATAATGGACTATGCAATAAAAGGGCTGTGGTTTATATTGGCAGCTTTGTTTGGTGGACTCCTGGTCAGCAATTGACCAGAATATGTTCATGATATTGTGGAACTGAAATTTGCTGAGAATAGAGCCAGCTGCCGGTCTGAAGGATAGGCAGAAATGGCTGTTGCTTCTGCAAACTCAGTCCATACATTTCCAGAACTTCCTACCAGGGAAGATTCTGAATGGGGATAAAAATGAATTTGGCTAACCATCAAAGTTGGGCTTTGCTGAGCACAGTTTGAGGCACAGCCCCAAAAATGATTGCCCCCAAGAGCTCTCTCAATGTGTTCTTCATACTCTGTTGATGGCTGACTGATTCCAACATAGAATGTTAGCCCACCACTATCCATTGAGAAACCTGTTTTATCTTTCTTCAACCTCCACCCCCTGTACTTCCTCTCATGGGGCTGCCTCCTCCAACCATAACACCTCTTCTACCATTCATGCCTTCTCCATCTCTATTTCCTGTCCCCATCCAGCTATACCACCTCCAAGGGCAGTGCAGCTATCCTGAATTTCAATTCAGCTTTCTTTCCACTCCCAAATGTAGACATGGGTCTCTACCTGATTACTACAGCAAGACTTCTGCTTCATTTAATTACAACAGGTGAGAGTTGTGTCCATTACCTCCTCCTGTTGCTGAAATAGAATGCCATACCCAAGGCTGTATCTGAAATTACAGTGATGCTGTTGAGACCCTGCTTATAGATATTGCTGTGCTGATTCAGTCACATGCAGCAAGTGATAAACAGTATTGGGCCTTTATCTCTTCATTTAAGGATTGCCTTCATGGCATTGAAGCCAAGTCTTACGGCATGGGCACTGGCAGCAGCAGCAGATTCTCCAGAAAAAGATATCGCTCACATGGTAGGTCACCCAATCAATCATTTGAGAGGAGGAGGAGGCACTGAAATGTTCTTCACAATGAAGATCAGCATAAGGACTACTTCCAGGAAAGAATCCAGGAGCATGACAAGCACAGAGACAAGGTCAGGGAAAGAGATTAGCATACTTGAAAAAAAGATGGTGGAAGTATTCAGAGTTCTTATGGATTTATAATCCCTCCCAACTCAATAGTATGGAAAGACCCTCAGTCTCAGCCTTGATTTCTGAAATGAATATTGGGTAAAATACAGAAATATCATTTAAAATTTACTGAAATATATTTAAAATCAGACAGGTTTTAAATGTCATTTAAAATATGATAATATCTTTGTTGTTGTTGTTGTTAGTTGTGAAGTCATGTCCGACCAATCGCGACCCCATGGACAACATTCCTCCAAGTTTTCCTGTCCTCTACCATCCTCTGGAGACCATTTAAGCTCATGCCTACTGCTTCAGTGACTCCATCCAGCCACCTCGTTCTCTGTTGTTCCATTCTTCTTTTGCCCTCAATCTTTCCCAACATTAGGCACTTCTCCAGTGAGTCCTTTCTTCTTATTAGGTGGCCAAAGTATTTGAATTTCATCTTCAGGACCTGGCCTTCTAAAGAACAGTCAGGGTCGATCTCCTCTAGGACTGACCACTTTGATCGCTTTGCAGTCCAAGGGACTCGCAGGAGTCTTCTCCAGCACCATAGTTCAAAGGCCTCAATTCTTTGGCGCTCAGCCTTTCTTATGGTCCAATACTTTCACAGCCATACATATGATAATATCTAGCTCCCATTAATAGACTAGAGTGCAAATGTTATGTAAATTCTTCTCACACTGTATATCTGTCACAAATTATTATCTTCTTAATCTTGTACTTGAGACAAATATATTGTAAATGCATATATTAATAGCATACATAAGAAAGTACCTAAACAATATTAGATAAAACATATTCATTAAAATGTGGGTGGAAGAGAGGTTAAAAAAAGACACCTTTTTCATATGGAAAAGACCTGTGGGAAGATAAGTTCTTCACACTTGTCAGGAAGATAGTATAGTAGGTACCTCCCAAATTTCAGGGAAAAGAATATTCCAGAGTGTTGGTATCACTGTAGCCTTCAGGTGGCAATTTGGTGGCTCTTGGTATGTGGAGAACTATCCATGACACACTAGATCCCTAAAGACACCAAAAGCATTCTGACAGATATCCTGGTCCCGAGTTGTTTAAAGCCTTGAACCTCACTTGGCAGGTAATTGCAGCTAGCAGAGTGAATGTAAGAAAGATGTAACATGAGGACAGCCTAGTGTTCAACTGTTACATTTTATGGCACTGTCTCACCTGAACCATGTTTAAGGATGCCCTACAGTGTGCATTACATAATTCTCTGTATTACTATAGGAACAAGTAATTATTACAGGAACACACTTGGAATGTGTTTCAAGGAGATTCTTGAAATCACATTCCTGTTTCTAAATGCAATCCCATTCAGAAAAAGCAAGCACCCCAGTTCCCCTAACATGGGTTTCCACCCACCCTCTTAGTTTCCATCTTTCAGGGATTCAGTCTCGATTTAGTTATCTATTTAACACATTCCCCACCCACGAGCTTACCATCTAAAGTTGCAGTACACAAGGGAAAAGCAGTGGGAAAACTGAGGCTAAAAGCAAGCTCTGACAACATTTGCTAAATTACAGCTCTTGTCATGAACATGTGAGATGGAAATAGTTCAGATAGCTGATGGAATACCTATTGGCTACTTGAGTCTTGGGAGAGTCAATGGAACTGATCAAGGGGAGAAGAGATGAAATAACTCTCCTTCTGTTTTTTCCTTCTATTTCACAGCTTGATTGAATGATTGAAAGTGGCTTCTTTTTCCAACACATTTTTTGGGACATGTGTAAAGAAGAGTCCTTGCATAAAGCTTCTCTTAAAAGTTGGTAAGCCAATGATGGCAAATTTGATCAGTAGTAAGGTTCCATATACTCTTCTCCAGACCTTGCATCTGCACTTGAGACCCTCTGGATAATTTTCACTTTTCTGCTTGGCTCTCTCTCCACTTACTAGTTCATACCTGTCCCTTGAGCAATCAATCATATCTCAGAATTGAAATAAGGTTGCTGCTTAAATAGGGGTAAATCCTGGCAACATGTGATTGTGCAGAGTCCACAATGTTGGGGACTGATATATGTGGAATAAATATCTCACTCCGGAAGGCTATGAACGATTTCTTAGATACCTTTTTTCATTAGGTAGATTTTATAGAAGGAGCATCAGAGATTGAATATATTCCAAAAGATGACAAAACCCACACAAGACCCTTTTGCAAATAAAGCCTCTTAAAGGGAAAGAATCTGTAAAGAGGATTTTAGGTTCAAAGGGCAAATCAGCTCCCCAGAAGAAAAAGTATCAGCACATCAGTATGTGCCACCTCTAAACCAATACAAGACAGAAAATCTTTGGCTGCTACAATCTGCCTACAATATTAGCAGGAGAATTTTGGATACCCTAGGAAACAGGAGGGTCCTGAGCAAAACAGGCAGTTTGAATATACCAAAGGGAAAATTAATTCTTTGTTGTTGATACAAAAAGTAACACAAAAAAAGCTGAGGTCACTCTTGTTAACAAAACAACTCATATATTGCAACTATCTTCTTTTCCAATGGCGTTTGTATCACCCTCAAGGGAAAATAGTACTTGGTGGTTGTTTATCTGTATTCTGTGAGGCCTTGTCCTGCAGGGCATATTAAAGCCCATGAAATAATGATGAAGCCAAGGGGTAATTAAAAGCCACAATGACATTGATCTGCTGAAATTTCAGAGGGAGATCATGGCACACAGGGAGACTATCCATCTTACCTCATGCAGGGCCAGCTTGATTGGCCTACTGAGTATTGAAGATGGCTAAGTTCCTCACCTGTGGCCAAGAGGGCTCCCAGTGCAGCAGGCCTACTGGTTTAAGAGCTTTGCAAAACAGGAGGTTAAGGGAGCTTGTGTGGTCACAGCTGTTGCTCTCTGTCCATGAAATTCTGAGGAAACTATTTAAAGGCACAGAACTCTTTGTATTTCTAGAGAAGTCAGTGTAAGCAAATGCCATAATATACAGTAGTTAGAGCCACCTGCATTATGCATTTAGGCATACAACTGGTCATTGCTCAATGAACGTAAGGTCCACAGTTAATATTATGACTCCCAAAAGCTAAGGCTGCTGGAACTATTGTTTCCTTAATGGTTAGGAAAATGGGAACATGCTTCATTTGGGTTTAGAAACGAAGATCAACAACACAGACAGATAAGTGTGGGGTTAACATGTGAATGTTGAAATAATAGTTAAAAGTTTCAAAAAAGATTTAAAGCGGGCTTCCTCTTGCAATTGAGCCCATGTTCATGCCAGCCTTGATGGTGTGTCCCTTCCCATGAAAACAACGGAAGAATGCATAAGAAGCACTGCTAAGTTGATAAAGGAATGCTCTCACATTCTTGTATCACTGTGGTTGAACCAATCTTATTACATACATGAACAGCCCCCTCCAATGGAGATTTTAAAAACAAAGTTTTATTATAGAAAAAGAAGGGGGAATTCCTTAAAGATGCTTGTATAACGATGCAGAGAAAATTATATCTCAGTTCAACATTAGGATACATTTCTGAATGGAATCATACAAAAGTGCAGACTTTGCTGCTCTTGTTGCAGGCCTCCAGGGACAATGTTGGGAAGACAAAACTTTAGTTTCCTGCGTGAAATAGGGAGAGCCCTCTATTCCGTGATTCCATATTTATTAGCCAATATACTATGGATACATTTAGGAAAAAAAGAAAATCACACAGACTGTGGTTAGTTTTATGAAAGAAAGTACAACATATTATAAACATTAGTTACAGAACATAAATTTTCATTATAAAGGTGGGAACTGATTGTCCTTTAAATATGTTGCCTTAATTGCAATTTTTTAAAATTAGTTTTATATTTATTAATATAAATATAACACCCTTTTTTCTATTGTGACACTAGGCCATGGGTGTCAAACTAGCGCCCTGTGGGCCAGATACGTCATATACAGGCCATGCTCACTCCAGCTCGCAATACATTGCAATACATCACGTGACGGCAATGGGATGTGGCATGTTTGACACCCATGCTCTAGGCAGTGAACATAGAATTGAAACTAATAAAACTAATAGCACAACCCTTCCCCAATAATAATAGCAGTAATTACGCAATTATAGTATAATAACATAATGGGACCTGACAATATAACTCAATCTATACAACTGTAATCATGTTGTAAAATACTATCACATTGATAGACTCACCCAACTTTAAGATGCCATGTTCAAGAGAATATTCAGATCTTCAATACTAATCCTGCTAGCATTATGGAATACCAGCAGGATTGGGGCCAAACAAATCTTGAAAGTGTATGTTCCAAAGAGCAGAGGCTGCAAAGCAGAAGTTCTGCTTTGTGAGTCCCACTGAAGGGCAGAAACATTTGGAGAAAGGCAGTTGTGCAAATAACATGACTAATACACAAAGGGCTTTATCGGTGGTAGCCATCATCTTGAATTGCATCCAGAAATCTACTGGGAGCCAATACAGTTAATGAATAATCATGTAACATGGACATACTGAGGTGTTCTCATAATTGCACATTTTGCTACATTTTAGACATTTGCAGTTTCTGAGTGGTCTTCAAGGACAAACCCATCTGGGATCCATTATAGTAATCCATTCAGGAGTGACCATGGCATAAGTAACAGTGACTAATACTAGCCATTCTGGGAAAAATCACAACACAAGATGGAATCATCCAACTTTCCATAGCAGTCACCTGTTCCTCAAACAGCAGCTGTGAGTCCAAGAGATTCCAAATTGTGAACCAACTCTGCCTTGGACTGTGCAACCTCATTAAGAATTAATGATGGATTCTCACTGGAATTGGCCAATCTTCAAACCCCAAACTACTGTCTTTTCTGGGATGGAGACTCAACCTGTTTTTCTCCATTGAGACTTGAATAGAATAATGTCCCTTATCCAACCAGGGATCAAGATATACAATTGGGTATCATCAATATGCTGACAGATGATTAGCCCAGCAATTTCACATACTGTAGATGTTGTATAGGAACAAGGAACAGCATTGAGTCCTGTATTAACTGCTAGTTAAAAGGCCTAGGGCTTAATTTCCCTACCACACTGGAACCATTTCTGCAAGAAGGAGGAGACCACCTAAACCTTGGAGGCAACTCAGCAGAGTGTTATGATTAATTTTATTAAGAGCTGCCAGAAGTTCAAGGAGGGCCCAAAGGATCATATTACATATACCCCAGTCCTTCCAGAGATCATCAAAAGCATAATCGGGGCTGAACCCATGCTGAAACAAGACTGAATCCATGCTGAACCCAAGCTTGAACCTAATTAAAATTGGTCCAGATAATACATTTCCTCCATACTCTTTGCATTTGCAGCCTAACATATTTTTCTACCATGTACTCTAAAAAGGGATGTTTGACTGAAAGAAGAGGGTAACACATTTCTCTCAAAGAAGCACTAACCATTGCTCCAACCCAGCTACCTGTCACTCTTTGAAGGCTTTTACCAAAAAGAGAGGAAGCAAGTAGCTGAACTGAACTGATACTATAGAGTAGTAGCTTACCTACTTCTTCGGGATCCCAAGATCTAACCCAACCCAAATAACATTGCAATATAGGGGCTCAGCCATCTTGTTCCAAACCAGCCTAGCTTGTATTAAACTCTGAGTGAGTCGAGTGGCGTTATCCTCTAGATGTCTATAAAAGTGGCCTTTTCTATGGATACAATAAGAGCATAGAAATATTAAACATTTTGCTGCTGGTATTGCTATAGTACATGCCTATTCAATCAGGTTTGCTCCTTGATTTATGCCAATACTTCTCTAGGAATCTCCCCATTTATTTATTTCCCTAGAACTCCTTAGAACACCAATGAGCCCCCAAGGACAAAAGCCATTCAGCAACAATTTCAGCCAAGGCTGCTTCTGCCTCCCTTTTCAACCAGAGACTCTGGTTAGAGTCTCAGAGAAACTGCCTATCATCATTTCAAGCTGCCTTCCAAAATGAGCAGAATGCGTCTTGGAGTTGTGACGGCTGGAGGCTTTCAAACAAAGGTTGGATAGCCCCTTGTCTGAGATGGTTTAAGGATTTCTGCCCTGGCAGAGATTGGACTAAAAGATTTCTAAGTTCCCATCCAATCAATATATTTGACTGTTTCCTAATATGATTTGTTTGCTTATTTGTACCCTATGACTAACATTAAGTATTGTACCTTATTATTCTTGATGAATGTATCTTTTCTTTTATGTACACTGAGAGCAAATGCACCAAGACAAATTCCTTGTGTGTCCAATCACTCTTGGCCAATAAAGAATTCTATTCTATTCTATTTTATTCTATTCATAATGTTAAGAAATTAAAAGTATGCTTTGTTTAAAAGTAGGATCTGCTCTCCCTTCTATCTATAGAGCTTGTTAAACTGCATTGTAGCAGACTCTCTGCACTGATAATACTATTTTATTGCTCATGAACTGTTCCGGTATGATTCCAGTTGAGTCTGCAATTGCAGATTATATTGCATGGACTGTGGGGTCTAAAGCTAATTAAAAAGTTGAGTTTTTAGAAACTAATCATAGGGTACTGCTATCTTACTGAAAGGATTCAATCATAGTTGTCATAGCAACTGGAATTTTGGTAAGTAAAAGGTATTTGCTCCATAATGCAAATTTTCTGTGTAGCTCTTTAATAACATATTGTGGTAGCCTATATCAATAAGAAGCAAAAAGCATTAAGAAACTTCATATTCTATTCCCCTACTTAAATCTGCAATACATGGATGAAATAGTGAAAAGATCTTTCCCATAGTTTTTTATGCACCTTTTACTTCAGCAAAAAAATTGAAGAATTGTTTTAAAAAGAAACACCCAATCAATCTCATCACCACCAACACTAGAAAAACCATTATGGCCTTAACATGTTGATCACTACTAGAACATCCACTATTAGTAAAATGACTTTGCTATTCTGTTCTCTATGAAAACAGCCTTGTTTACAGATGGAATTGCTTGCAACACCTAGCTGTTTTCAATTTGACTACATTCCCACAAAGTATTAAGCTAGAGGTTTTAAACTTTAGTTTGCTAAGCAAACCATTATGTTAAACCAAAATACACAGATTAGTAAATTATGTTAACGTTACATTAATCATTAAAGTAGTAAGTGATGCCAACCAAAGGACTATTCCTGCTAAGAAACACTAAATATTTTCCTCCCTGGAGGCAGGAAATTCAGCTAGGTACATTTAAGTCTGTCTCCTCTTTTTTTTTTTTCAAAGCTTCCCAATCTTAAGGAAGTGGTTCCTCAAGTAAGCCAAAGACTATAAACCATTGAAGTGCTTTTGAGCAAAGTCAACAATCAAGTGTTAGCTATGATAAAAGTGTAGTCCACTAAGCAATATGCCAGATGGATATAGGAGAGGGGAAAGGCATGAGATAAAGATATTCTGAGATCTGGATGCAATAGCCTTAACCGTTGGGTATTATACCTTGTATTCTCTGTTCCCAGATCAACTGAGATTATCAAAAGGGTTGCAGGTGTGTTTTATTTTATTTTTAAAAGCATTATTGTACAGTAGTGCTTTTAATCTCAAAGAAATATTCATTTAGGAATGGTTTCATAGGTTTGCACTTTCTGCATTTGGAAGTCCCTATAGCTGATTCTTCCTTTGTGTATGGTAGCCTCCAGGTGGCATGCGATGCCCACATGCAGATCTCGGAAGCTGAGTTCTACAGCTTCTGAAATGTTGACACAACCTGCCATACATCAGAAACATTTTGGAAGCTGTAGAACAGGGGTGTCAAACTTGCATCGTCGTGTTGTCGTCACATGATGTTTTGTGACTTTGCTAAACTGGGGAGTGGGCGTGGCCAGCATTTGATGCAACCGGCCCATGGGCCACAAGTTTGACATCCCTGCTATAGAACACAACTTCGAAGATCTGCAAGTGGGCATCCACACTGCCCAGAAGCTACCACATGAGGACAAATTATGCATTGTAAAGATCGCTTGAAGGTGGGAGATACTTCCAATGCAATCTCTTAATCCCCTGCATGGATTGCCCCTGTGGCTATATAGGACAGATGGGGAAGAAGCTAACCACCAGACTGCAAGAATACAACTGACCGATCAGACAAGGAGACCCAAACTCATTGGTAGCCTCACATTGCAATGAACAAGGACAATTTTGCAGCTACCCAGAATGTTGGATGGGTAGGCACGAAAACAGACAGGGACCGTGATTGAAGCCTGGGAAATAGGCCTCTCACCAGTCAACAGGATTGCTGATTTATCACCAGCCTATCAAGTACTTAGAATGCGAGGGCTGGACAGCACAAACAATTGACAGCTAATGACTTAAAAGTCAGCCATCAACACACAACAATCAACACATAAAAGGCCATTTGCAACAGGCACTATAAATATGACACAGAGAAGAACACACACTCTGCTAGAGAGAAGTTCCCTGAAGGCTCCAGCATGAATCTGAAATCTCAGAAGACAAAATCTCTGATCTTTGGTGACCAACCCAGATTGGATCCTGCAAACAATTTAGTCCCTCGTGTATATTGCTGCTAAAATTGCAGGACTTCATTTGCAAAAATGTCAGAGAAATGGAACCAAAATTCAGGCAGTTAAATACCATTGTATATATAAATGTTCAGCAGTGGTGCATGCATTCTGAATGCCAAAGTTCCCAAGTTCACTCTTTAGCATCAGCAGTTAAAAATAATGTATCACTGGTGCATCTGTGAGGCTACATTTTCAGATATAAAAAACTCACACTATATAGAGGAATCTCATATTTCATGTCGATTAGCTTGCCTCTGGTCATTTCCCCACTAATGTCTTATAACAGCTTCTATAGTCATCCAACCACTGTTAGGCCAAAATAACTGTAATGAATACAATTGGTGACAGTTGTGTGGTGCTATATGAGATTGCTGTAAGTCGCTAGCAAGGAAATGGTATTTGAAAATCATCACCTCCTCTGGGTATCCTCAACATTTCTGTAGTTCTAAGGCATTAGTTCAAAATCACATTTCCTCCTGTTTCTGGAAAACAACTTTAGTGTGGGGTTTTGTTTTGTTTTTTGTTTTATAACTAGTTTTCCACTGTATCCTCATACTGGAAATACAAGTTGGAAACAATGAAACTACATTTATATGACAGTATTCTGTCTATAATGTGAAGATTACAACTTCAAAGTTATGTCTTTTTTTTTTTTTAAGAACTAGACTTCTGGGAGATGAAGATCATTCCAGCTCAGTGTCATGTTAAAAAGCTTACCACCTGGCACAGACTGTTTGCCTTCTCTCAGCAGTCTGATAACATATTCAATGTGTCCAAGTTCCAAAATGACAAGTATATAATTTAGTGTAGTGACACTGAGAGCCACCAGGCAAGCAACCACTGAAGACATGGCACTTCGGCATCTGTTACACCGCGTACGTGCATCAGATGCACAATGCACAGTCTAGACAATATTTTATTTCCTGACAAAAATTCTTCCTAAGAGCAGACACCACAGCATGGCGTTGGTGCATCCTCTTCGCTCAGATAATAGCAATTCTGTTAGTGAGCAAACAAAGGCATGAATGGCAATCCGTTTTTAGTAGCGTTTAATTACAAGGAAGTTTGGAGTTTTATGGAATGGTTGCCAAATTCAAATCTCTTCTAAAAAGTAAAGGAATGGGTTCCGGAAAAAACTGCTGCAGAACTCAAACGAGGAATTTGTTACAGGGAAGAATGCAATAGCTACATTTTGGAAATTCGAGACATTAACTTATTTCCAAAATTTATAGTAGGTAGCTTAGTCTGCTTTACTGCCCTTCCATGGCAGCTTCAGAGCTCTTCAGGTTACCCAAAGGATAGCATCAATACAGTGATTTGTTACTTTGGGCTACAAAAATGAGAGGACAAATTTGGCTTGCAGCTTCATCTCTCTTGTCCTTATGACTTAATATAAAAAGAATATAAGCACAGAACAAAAATTATAAAATACAGCTACAAACTTGGCCTGTATTTGGAAAAAGCCAAACAATTCTCCCACTCTGGATTGGGATGACCCGATCCTATTCATCTTCCAGAAAGGCTTGAAAATCGAGTTTAGCCCTCAGCATTGGGCCAAAATATTGAATGAGCCTATCTTGAAATGGTTTGGGAAATATGAATACAATTCGCTACCTCAGAATTACAGGTTTCTATGTGTGTCGCGACCATTTTATGGGAAATGAGCCTTAAACAATTGTAGTGTAGATAGAACTGTGTAGATAGAACCTTGTAATTTTGCTATTTGTGGCAAATCTATTTAGAAATTTTATGAAATAAGCTGTTAAAAAAATAAGTCATGGTACATAGAACCTTGTCACACTCTTAACTCATTTTCGACGAAAATGTCAGATAGAACCCAGTAATTCTGAGGTAGTGAATTGTTACTTGGCTTCAGTTGTGTATGCATGTAGTTTTATGTCTATTGCAGTGGTGGGTTTTAAATTTTTTTACTACCAGTTCTGTAGGTGTGGCTTGGTGGGCGTGGCA
>JANHFK010001785.1:4328-15095 GCA_036250565.1 Sibynophis collaris
ATTAGACACTATTCATAGAACCGTATTTTGTTTCTGCAGTGCCCCTTAAATCCCCATGTACCAGTATGTATGTGTGTGAAAGTAAAAACAAATGAATGACTCATTGGAATGGTAGTCAGATTTCAGATTTTAACCGTGCCAGGTGAGCAGATGAGATGTTCCCCAATGGACGCTTGCTGGATGCTTGCTTAAATGGATGCTTGCTCCGACAATGAACCAGGCAGCTGGGATTGCCTCTCTCCCTCCTTCCAGTGTCTCTGCCTCCCATTGCTGCTGGAGGTACCATAAAAGCATCCAGCAAGGCTCCCGCAAGGCTCCCATGAGCCAGGCTGGAAGCCAAGTGTTGTCCATTTATACCTCTCTCTCCGTGTCTCTGGGCTCACCCAGTGCCGCAGTCCACCTTGCGGTGGGGCAGAGAGCGGCGGCATGGCATCCTTGGCGAACTGCTCAATGAACTTGTGCAGGGCAGGCAGAAGTAGAGCGCACCAAACTGGCCGAATCCCATCACTGTGTTCCTGCCTCAGCTGGGGAACGTTGGAGCCTTTGCAGCCATTTGGCAGTTGGATCAGCTTCCTGGAATACCGCCAATCAGCTATTCCAGGCAGATGGGATCACTGCTGCTGGTCATCGCCACTGCACCAACTCCCTGCCCCCTCCCCCCAGGTATGGCAACCCCCAGCTGATGCAATATTTGTTATATACACACATTTCCACCCACTTTTTTTGGGAGGGGTGGGAAGTGTGTCTTAATAGTCTGAAAAATACGGTAATCAACCTGAATCACAAATCTGTAGATACCATTTAAATCATTTTTGGGGAACTGAAGCCATTGGCTGTCGCTTCCAATTCTTTAGTCCATGTTTGAAATATCCCAGAAATGTCTACTTTAAAATTAAACTTTTGATAGATACAGGTTTTATTTCTGTAATGGATTCAAACAAACAAAAAAACAACTCAGCCAAAGCATCTGGTCCATTAATGATCTGTTAGAACAGGGATGTCAAACTTGCATCATCACAGCGTCATCAAATGACATATCGTTTTTTTCCCCTTGGCTAAACCAGACATGGTCATGGCCAGTGTGTGAGGCATCTGGCCCGCAGATAACAAGTTTGACATGTGTTAAAATATACTTCAGCAGAAGATACCTCCATTCTTGTGAATTGGGAAGACCAAATTCCATTTGAAGGCAAGAGAAATCCTTAAAGTAGCCATTACATAGCAGTTGACTTAAAGTCATAATCCAAGTTTCTGTCTTGCAATTAAGCTTTGTAATAAAATGATTTAGGAACAGGATGCTTAGCAAATGATTCAGCATTGAATAGCGAGTAAGAAAAGGAAGTGTGAAGTTCCCTTAGATGTTGAATGTATTTCTGAATGAAGGGATAGCATTAGAGGTGTGTTAGTTGGGTAATGTAGCATAAAGATGTGTGTATTGTTTGTATATTGGCTGAGAATTTGCAGGAAGGATCAAGAATGAATAGAAAGTGAGTTACCGGTATAAATACATTGAAGAGGTCTGACTGAGAATGTATGAAAATCTAATTACAGAATTGTGAAAGAGAAAAGGATTACAACAGGGTTGAATAGAATTGAGTTCCTCAAAAAGAAACAGGTTAAAAACACCAGTGTATGAATCAGTGTTATGAAGGTAGGATAGATTGCAAGGAAATAAGACGACATATTGGGAGTGCTGTTTGTATAAACAAGTCTAGTTATTCTTTTTTTTTCTTCTTAGCCTGCAATTTACAGGAAGCTATAATAGATCAGTCATCACTCAGGTCAAGTATTTCTACTAATCAACCCAAACATCTGGTTAGCTTGAAACATCTGGTTAGTTTTTCTGCAAAAAAACCTCTCAAAATTCCAGTCCAAAACTCAACTGAAAGGAGTCTTAGATTATCAGTCTCCTCAAAGTTCTCATCAGCTTCAGACAAATTACCTTATTCTTTCCCAAAGGGAGATTGCTTAACATTTGGGTCCACGCAGTGCTTGTCTTAAAAAGTGTTAGAAATGTTAGAAATTTCTTGTCTTAGAAATAGGCCAATATACCTCTAACTGCCAAAAATTGTTTCCCTCAAACTCCTCAAAAAAGTATTATATTTTTCAGTTGAAAAAAATAAGTGTCACCTAGATAACTATGGTGTTGAATCAACACCAGTTATCTAGGTGACACCGATTCTTTTCAACCCCCCCCCCTCCCAAAAAATAATACTACTAAAAATCTTCTAATGATTATCCTACACCCGGGTTTGGTATTAGATTTTGTTTTGTTTTTTCTATTGTTGCCTTTTTACAGTATAAGCATACATAAAATGAGAGCTGAAAAAATTGGTACTAATATGTCACAATTAAATAACATTCAAAACAAGTAAAATAAGTATTTTCTTGGTAACAGTGAAAGTACACAAAGCTAAAATACTAAAGGGGCTATACTTTCCAATCAACTGGCCTTTTATTCTCTAGTGTAAGCAGATATCTAGAGTATTTCCTGACCAGCTGATGTCTGTTAGAAATTTATATTTTGCAATTGTGTCCAGATTTCAGGATAAATGTAAAGTGGTAGGCTTGATCATACCCAAGTAACAAAGTTTACTTTGAATTTGTAGAAAAGAATCTTCTTTTAAGCACAAATGCACATTTGTGACAATTGTAAACATGGATATAGGTCTCTCCAGATGGTTTATTACCACCAACCTCACCAAATGATTGCTAATATACCTATAATCTGATTAAGCTGCAACTTTGACACTGCTTTCAACACAAGTTTGTAGCAATGCTAAATTAAGGTTATAATGACCACCTTAAATTCTGGTTGGCCTGTGGTGGTGGGATTACTAGAGCAGTCCTTAATGCAGCAAGTTAACTTTTCTTTTTAAAACCCTATACCACCATACTGAATATTCAGGCTGATTTCTGCTAAACTTCACACTTGTAAATCAGTTTGGCTTAAAAAACTATCCAAAGCAAGGGTAGAACCAATTAAATAACAATCCAGCTATTGGCCATTATATCAAATAAGGCAAAAGGTAAAATTTTCTAATCTTTTCCCAAATCCTTCCCGTCTAAACAACATAGTTACTGCTCATATTATAGGCTATTGTCTAATATTAGACTGGTGTGGAAGTTCTATAAACTTGTTATCTAGATCAGGAGTGGGCAATTAATTTTCCTAAGGTGTCACGTGAAAAACCTAGGTGCCTTCAAACAATGACCATCATTTTCTCAGGATATTCCCGGTGAGGGGTAAGTGCCATGCAGGGACAGAAAAGAGATTTCTCTCCTCGCCCTCCCACAGCTGGTGGCTGATTGATGGAGCATATAGTGACAACTGCATAAAACTGGTACCAATCCAACTTCTCCTGCTCCCTGCATCATGCTTATTTACATTTAATTTGTATTTTGATTTGACCACAAGGCAGCCAAAGGATCAGATGTGGCCCAGGGGCATAAAATACACAGCTTGATCTATATGTAATGAAAGCAACACCAAATCGTTATATACTCGCACATCCATTGCCTCTAGAGCAGTCAACCTTTTGGTCTCAGCATATCAAAAAAATTGGAAAATGCCTAACATGACTCTGCTGGCATACCATATCCCTACTCCCCCATACAAGGGAAATCTCTATCACCACCCACATAGGCAAAATAATGTATTTACTCTAGTGATAACTGAATGTGGCTCTATTTAAGAAAAGAATTGAAGTCCACACCCATCTTAAAAGTTGCCAAAGTTGAGAAACAAGAGATTGAAAATGTCATTGAGCCTTTTGAAAATGGTAATACAGTACTTCTACTTCTGAGGACAATAAATCAATGTTTCAGTGTGCTTTGCCATCTTTTCCTGCCCCAAATAATTTTCATTCTGCTAATATGACTCGTGTTAACTGCAGAAAGTTTGGTAGTAGAGTTATTCACATGCAGTGAACTTTTAGCATTTTGCATCTCCAGAAAGAGTTTTTTACACTTTGGATAATACTCAAATACCAGTTTATTTCATTTGAAGAAGTATTCTTTAAAATCAGTCCGAGAGATTTGCTTTTGCTAACGAACGTTGTGCGTTCTGCAAACCAAACTGAGAGTGAAGATTCACAAACCATTTCTGTCTGGCCAATTGTAGTAAGGATATAATCTAAATCTAGGTACATCCACTACTGAAAGGCAGTAGATTCAGAACTGGAGAATTTACAGAATACAAAAAAGGACATATAAGTAGAAGACACAAGTTCACTTGGCATACGTAACTGCCATGATCTCTTCAAGTAGTTTTAGTTGAAACAAAGTGCTATTTCACATTTCACATAGAAAAAAGGCAGTGTAAGAGACAGAACAGAAAGGGGAGGAAAAAAAAACAGGCTGAAGACGGTCAAGAGACTTAAAACTTGAAGGTATCAGGAATGTCTTGAATTTGGAATGTATATGCATCGGAACCAGACTCTGGAACAACATTCTCATCTTCCTCCTGTAATAAAAGAGTAAAGCTTAAAATATTCTTCTAAATTTCTTCACAGTCTGTCTAATACACACTGTCATATTTTAAACACAAATAGGTGCTTGTGTACATAGAAAAAGTACCAATAATCTTTTCATGTTTATTTTAATACAGCAGCACCCTTAATGGGGTTATAGAAAGTTAAGCCCTTACATGCACAAACTTTTTATCTACTTTTATCAAGTAGCTTTTTTATTATTATACAGCAACCTCTGCAGGCCAACTTGAATTTACTTACCTCTGCTGAAAAATATTTTTCAATCAGTGTTAAAGCCGATTTGTAAACCTGCTCATTTTCATGGGATTGTAGAGCTTCAATTTTGTCTAAGCCACCACATTCTTCAATCAAGTTGCCCAGCTTTTCAATCTCACCTATTTTTTCAGCCGCCTATAGACAATTTCATTTTTAATGGACATTTCATTTCATACAGATAAGGTATTCTGAACATGCTTTAGCTTTAAGAGCTCTTGGTAGTGAAATACACAAAATGCTTTCCCACCCAGAGTAGTTTGCATTGTCAACTTACCATAAAAATATTAGTAATAGCATCCAGAATCACCAGGACTGTTTTGCTGTCTTTAACCACAAGCAGATCCAATAATGGCTCTAATACACCTGCCTGGACAAGGTAAATGATCTGGCCAATTGTTCCTCCACTTGTATAGTTGGTCACTGCCCATATAGCTTCCTTCTGGGATTTAAAGTCTCCCTGTTTTAAGATACAAGAAAGTAGAGAGATAGCAATTGAACAGCCTTGAAAGAGTCCAATGTAGTTTAATATTATAAAGTTAGACTTTTGTGACACACTCAACAAATGTAAATATATGCATAACTAAGATTATCCACTCCTGCTATCCCTTTGAAATGATTAGTTGATCTGTACAGCCACTCAGCAGATGACTCAGGTTTGGATACATCATGGAAGAATTAGTGTGCTTTTTATTTTTAAATGCAGTGTTAAGCAGTGACATTTCCTGGATACTATTTCACTACTTTTGGAACATAAAACTGATGGTTTTAAGTTTATTCTATTTGCAATAACCTCAAAAAGATGAGAAGTAACCAACATAAGGAAGTTTGCATCTTCTCTAATTAGCTGACTAAAGAGAGCCAATTTGATCTAGTGGTTAAAGTATCAGGCTGGAAAGCAGGAGAGTGTCCGTTCAAGTCCCACCTAACAATGAAAGCTGGCTGGGTAACTTTGGGCTAGCCTCTCTCTCTCAACCCAACCCACCTTCTTACAGGGTGGTTGGGGTGGGGAAAAGAGGAGGAAGGTATTAGTTATGCTCTCTGTATTGAGTTATTTGTAAAAATGAGGAGGGTGGGATACAAATAAATGTTTTGATGCATTTACATTTTACATAATGAGTTGCATTTAGCATGTGACTCTTCAATCTATTCAAAGTTTATGACCCAATTTTCCATGCCTTGGAATAAAGACACTTCTAGTTCTTCCTCTGAAATCTTCTACATAACTCTCCAAAAGAACCTGAAGGATAAAAGAACCTTCTTTATTCCTAGTTCTACATGGCCAAAATATTTAAAGAACACTGCTTAGGTATACCTTTTTAAATTAAGAATATGACAGATCAATACATCCCATGTTCTTAAATAGCAAAGATATTTCATATAGACTGTATTTTTATTACACCCAAAAGTTGAAAAAAAGTGTTTCTGAAACATCTGGATAAATAAAGCCTTATGAATTTAATAATTTCTTTTTAAAAATATCTACCCAGAGGCAAATCATGTTTTTAAAGGCAAAGTTCATTGCGAGGCAAAGATGGCACAGAGATATCAAAATATATTTTCAGTATTACCTTTTTTAAGATGCTAACAAGATATGGAACAAGCCCGTGGTCCACAACCTTCTGGATCTGATCCTGGCGGCCAGCAGTTATATTAGACATAGTCCATGCAGCTTCTTTCTGGATGTTGTTTTTGGGGTGAATAAGCAGACTTGGGAAGACAGCTAGTGCTCCAGCATCTATTACACTTTGAGTTTGCTCATCCGTCCCCGTTACAATATTTCCTATTGCTCTTAATGATGGAGTCTGGAAAAGAGGTTTAAGATACTGAAAAAAGGAAGTTTTGGGCTGCATATAAAATATGTAACATAGTTAAAGTGTATTAATCACATGTTGAAAGTTGAGGATTTTGTGGGGTCACATTACAAGCTGTCAGGACAGCTCATGGATATGCTTGGTCTACAAAATATGGAAGAAATCCTTGTAATATCTCAATATTTACATGCAAGCCTGCCTGCCCACCCATAAAAGTTCTTAATGTAATTCTCAATACTACTCTAAGTATATACTATTAATGAACATAACTGTTTAACCAACTGCCTTTAACTGCCTAAATCTTCCATACAATGCAATAGCAACATTAGAGGACGATTGTATACCCACTGTAAAAAAAAAAGATAAAAAACATCTTATCATTATACAGGACAGGATACCTTTGTGGAATTCACATATCTGCTCAATTCCATGGCTATTCAAGTCAGCGTCGACACCTGGCAACTGCTTGAACATGTCCCTGCAGTTTTCTTGGCAAGATATCAAAGTTTACTTATTTTTTGCTAATGCCTGCTTCCTAAGGCTGAGAGAAAGTAACTGGTCCAAATTCAGCCAGTTAGCTTTGTGCCTAAGGCAGTAGTAGAACTCTACTGTATCTTACCATTATTGGAACTTCTCCACAGGCTAGCAGTTTCACCAGTTGTGGCACTAGGCCAGTTTTGACCACTACTTCAATTCTATCATTTGACCCATCAGTCAAATAAGAAATAGCCCAGCATGTGTCTGCCAAAACTTCATGGTCATGGAAATGCAGTAGGCGAACTAAAGTGGGCAGAATCTGTTCAACAGCTTCAATGGGTGGTGCAGGGTTCTTGTTACGGCAGAGGTTTGACAAAGTCCAAGTTATGTTACGCAAGTAGCCCATCTGGGGAAAAAAACATGGTTATGATTAAGTAGTGCTGAAATTATTTTTCACATTTAAGATTTTAGTTGAGAATTCACACTTACAGGTATAGAAGAGAGATCAGGAACAGCAAGCAGAGCCAAAAGTGGATCGAGTGCACCATATTTAATAACTAAGTCTCTATAAGCAGAGCCATCACCTGAAGGCAGAAATAAAGAGGGTCAAATGCTAAGACTAAGAGGTCATATGGAATTACTGCTAATTCAGGGCAGGAATACCATTATGACAAGCTGACTTGATCACAATCCAAGCATTATAAAAATAACTGCCATAGAAAACTATTCAAGAAAAAGAAACAAGGAAGCCTAAAACCCTTGGCAAACTAGCCACTATCGACCAGAAGCCAAAGAACATTGCAATCAGCTGTTAGTCATTTAATGCCATCATGTGGAAAGGATTTCAACAGTAGCATTGTGGAGCTGTAAAAGCTGTAAAATGTGTAGCATTGAAATGTACAAAATCTTATATAATTTCTACCTAAACACCATAATGAAGATTTTAAGGACAAGGGCATATTTAACAAACCCCCATATATTAAGTGATATCCCCTCAGCCCTCAACATTTAATGTTAGGAATTCTAGAAAAGGCTCTGAAATAGCTACAAATTCATAGCTAATACGGCACACTCAGCTCTTAAATATTGAAAATGCTGGCATAGGATTGTACTTGGAAAAGGTTATGTATCTATGTACTATACAAATATGAAAAAAAAATGCATTTCAAATGAAATACATCAGCGTTACCAACTTACCTGCAATATTCCCCAAAGCCCATACAGCTTGCTCACTAATGTGAGTATGAGGAGAAGCCAGTAGATATATAAAGGCAGGAATTGCTCCACCCTCTACTACAGCTTTTGTCTGGTCTGATGTGCCGGAAGCAATATTGGTCAGTGCCCAAGCAGCTTCAAACTGAATAGGGCTGCAGTTTGCTTTTCCCAAAAAGGACACAAATTTTGGTATCAAGCCAGCTCTAATAATCTGGTCTATAGGGGGCTGCTTTTCTCGGGATAGCAGTTTCCTATGTGTAAGAGAAATAAATTTAGCTTTCCTATCCATATTTTAGAGAGAAAATTTACATTTCCATGACAACAGTTGTTAGTCAAATTTTATTTTGGAAAGTTGATCACTACAGTTTCAATTAGATGCAGAACAATGATATATTCATTTTGCTGCAAAGCATTGTATATAAGATGCAAAATCTCTCAGTCTAGTGGCAATAAACATGGATGAGGTTTAGTTTTTGGTACTCATATAGTAAGTCCAAAGTTTTCTAGCAATTACTAGTAGACTAAATGTACTATCACTTTTATAGTACTTTGCATATTCCCAACTAATGCTTTATTTTGTACCAATATCTTGTACCAAGAAATATTTTCAGAATTAGGTTGCCAATTTGTATCCTAAAAATTTTAGATATTCCTATTACTCTCAACTAACTATTATATATCAATTGGGCTCATATCCTGCACAAAGCCACAATTTTCTGGATTGTACACTGCATTGCCAAAACTAAACAAAAATAAATTTTGGTTAACCCATGAAATAAAAAAAATATGCATTCTTAATGTGCTAAAAAACTTGTTCTAGTGTTACTATGAAACCTCAGATTACAATTTTTCAGCTCTTATCTGCAGTTTGTTTCATACAGAATGTAATGCATATTGACACTTACCTGGCAGCCTGAGTAGCCTGCAGCTGGTATTCTAAATTAGTATTGTTAATGCCTTTAACAATTTCTTCAACAGACCAGTGGACAACAACCTACAAGAAACATTTCAAACAACTACATTAATTTTAACAATTAATAGTATTCTTGGAAAATAACCTCACCAGCGCTACACCATTACATACACAAACCTTAATTTTACAGTTTCCTTTACTAAGATGGAACAAAAGATACTTCTTTTTGACATTCCAATGTTCAAAGAAGTCAAATAAAAGTAGATCAAAAATGTGTTGTATTGTATTTTATAATGTAGGTTGTAAGACCTACAACTCAATGATAGTGAACAGAAAGACTCAGGTTGAATCTCTGCCCCCCTTCATTTGGACTGGGAAAAATACCTGTCCAAAACCAGAACTACAGCTTAAAGTAGACAACTAAAGGCAAATCTTCAGAAGGCTTATAAAATAGGCACTTACTTGATTGCCCCGATTTTCTTGCAGAGGTGAAGTGCCATCATCTGGAAAAGTGCCTACATTTCGCCTTTTAAGCATTTGGTCATCTTTTTTAGCTTTTCTCAGCTCTACATTGACTTCCACCCGTCGTCGCCTCATTTCCTAGTGAACACATACATTGAAAAGCTGAGCTACGGCTTTAAAAATACAAGCAGTTGTATCCCTAGTTGACAGTTACTCACATTGGAATCTTTGCCCTTGTTCTTGAATCTGTTCAGGCGGGCAGCCATTGCTCCAGCATTCTCATTGGTAGACATGGTGACTGTTATACAGATATGAGTTTAAACCTACAGAAAGACCCAGTAGTTAAAATTAAGATTTTAACTTTAAGGATATTGACTGCAGAACTGCAATTGGCATCCATTTGTAAATTGCCTACAGCTGACAATCACTGGATAAGATGCTGTTTACAGCCTAAGAGGCAGCTCTGTTTCAAGCATATTTCATTCAAACATTGACTTAAATGGTATTTAAATTTAAACTTTCTTTAGGGCTTCAAGTTTGAGAACGTTTAAGATAACACAGCTGACTTGGTTTCCAACTTTATGCTGAATTAAGGGGATGAGAGTCCACAGTAGGGCTCTCAAAGCATTTGAATTTCTCTTCGGAAGGAAATGAGCTCAACAATCTCCGAATTTATTTCCTTTACTCTGGACATTTACTTTAGGCTTGCGGAAAGTCCATTGAAATTGCGAAAGAGAATTTTTATGGCATTAGGCATTACACGCATCGCCGTTATCCTCACATCCCCTCCCCAAACACACACTTTAACTCACTGGCAGCGTTCACAAGACACACACACACACACCCGCAACCAGACAGCTGCAATTTATTTGTACACTTTCGCGCGTTGGGCGAACTCGGTTCTCATAAATTTAACAGTCCAGCGTGTCGCGCGAGCCCAGAAAAAGTGAGCCAACTGAGTTAAACCTCGGCTAAAGGAGCCAACTCAGGTGAACGAAAAGCGCCCTGGCTGTTAGGAAATGAAGCTTCCGTGAAACAACGTAACAAATACGAACAAGCGGCGGCAGAGAGAAGGAAGGTAGGTGACCGGACCCTTCCCGGTATGGAAAACTATTTCATTAACATTGCCCCCCCCTCCCAG
>JANHFK010001785.1:56059-66873 GCA_036250565.1 Sibynophis collaris
CGATATTGCTGATCTGGTCCTCAAAGAAATCCAGTTTGACACACCTGATGTAACACAAAGAAGCATGGGTTGGAGCAAAATAAGCTTAATATCCAAGCCTGCACAAAACATGCAAATGTGATTTAACCACTGCAACAAACACCCATTTTGTAATAACCTAATCTGGCATTCTGGGAAATGTAGTTGAAAGGCAGCTGGAGTTGGAAAGGACAAGCTTCTTCCTTGGGATATGGTCTTCAATCTTTCTACTGATAGATCATTCCAGAAGACCTTGTTATTTTTCAGGAAGAAGCAGTTACACAGCCTCTGCCCATCATAGGGATGGAACATGGAAGTTTGCAAATAGACAAGATTGCCTCATCCCAGGTGAGAATACAGAAAGTTGCTATAGGCAGGCCCACAAGAGCAATGCTTAGGTAGCATAAGGAGCTGTCAGTCCTTAGCCTATCCCATAAGCCTTGGTGCCCAAAAGCTTTTGACAGGAAGGAGCCTTAGATATGACTTAGTTTTTACAGAGCTGCCAAGCTGGGTCTCAGTGATGACCCTGCACACCTATCCAGATAGTCCAAATGTGGTATCTCCTGTGCCACTTTTTACATCTTACGTGCATCTATATCTGTGCATTCTTATGTTAGCAATCTCTCAATCATATGGCTGGTTGGGAGTCATGACAGGTAATAAGTAGAACTCGTATTGCTTAATTTTGAGTAATACATCTGCCCTATGGAATAGAATTCTGACATTGGGAGACACAGAAAGAAGTTTCTCCTTTTCATTTATCTGTTAAAAATATAGGCTTAGATCTCTGAAACCATATGATGACACATTTAATGGAAAAGGATGAGAAGGAAATATTACTATTCCCTATGGCAGTAGCTTGCACTCTAAAAATGTCTCCAAATAATAGGGAGAAATGTCTGCAATATGAACGGTATTGAGTGAGAGTCAGTCATACAGAGCTAGACGGAAAAATAAACGCAAATTATAACCACATTGTTCTTCTAGGAAATGTTTCTGCTGGATCAGAAGAGCCCCTTCCATTTCCATTTAGTGTATGAGAACTCAGGATTCCACTTATTGTGGGAGTTATTATAATTAGTGTTGCACTATCACATATTGCAGTGCAGTAGGAAACTCTGGAAGACCTATACAATTAATACCTGGTTAATTACAATTTGCCTTACCGTTGATTCTCTTCACGCTCAGCAGGAGTTAATGTCTTTTTCTGTTTTAAATGCTCTATCACAGCATTGTGTTTCATTACCACCTTGAAGACAAGGGGAAAAAATTCAATATATGAAAACTTCAGAGAGCAAGAAATAACTCTTACAACCTACAAGTAACTCAAAATCTAAGCACCGAAGAGATTAAATTGAAGGTGGCCTTTAATTGACACCTTAATAGCCATTGCAATTTGGACAAAAGGTATTCACTTGCCTTCCTCTGCAGCAAACCTGAAGAGTTCCCAAAAAGAGGAAGAAACAGGAAAAGTGGAAGTACCAGCTGCAGAGAAAATGTAGGGAAAAGGAGGACCAGGGCTGGGAGTATAATACCCCTCACATATACATATCCTCGCTTGGGAAGTGAAATAATTAAAACAAAAAAACGTATCAAAGAAAGGAATCTATATAGACAGAAATGGGAAGACTTCTATAAGAAACACTATCTTAAAGTGGGGGAAAAAATCAGTCTAGCATTAAGAGTTTAGGAGAAACATTGGATCTAGGACCTAGTCTACCATCATGTTTAATGTTTCAGATCTCTCTCAGTATTTACCTTCCTCCAAAATGTCCTTTCTCTACTTTCCAATAAAATAATCAGAAATTGACCATGCCCTATGGAAAAATTATCATTAAAATTTCTGCTCCTTATTAGATTCTTATCATATCCCTTTCCTTCCATAGATTTTTCAAACTTCAAGAATATCCCAAAGAGAAAAGAGGAAGGGGTTAAGAAGCGAGGTAACATTGATGTCCTAGAGCTTGGGGTGAGATGGGAGAAGAATTTCTCCCACAGAAGACTACAGACTGGGGCGTCCAACGTTGGCAACTTTTAAGACTTACAGACTTCAATTCCCAGAATTCCATGCTGGCTGGGGAATTCTGGCAATTGAAGTCCATAAATCTTAGTTGTCAACGTTGGACACCCCTGCCATAGACATTTGATGGACGGTTCCCCGCTTCTTGGAGCAAAGGTGAGAAACAATCTATGCAAGGACACTTCCTTCTGCAGTAGGAAAAGTTAGATCATTTGTATGATATATTTTGTACCTGAAAATATTTTAAATATTTGGCAACAGTCTTATCATATCTAGGATTCTTTTTCTCGAAATATATCTTTAATATTCTACAGTTGAAGAAAGTACAACAGATGACTCTTATTGCAATCTGAAAGTCCAAAATTCTAAAGGCTAAACACAGATGAATTCTGAGCAGTCTTGGTTAATTGAAGCTTTTTTTCAATTCTGCTGTTTAATTTAGGACTGAGGAGAGCTTTCTGTTGCTGTTATTATTCAATATTTTGGAAAAGTTATGTTAAAGAGATTTAGATTGAACATCTCTTACTTTGACAAGGAGAAAATAAAAGGTACATCACCAAGGGCATCTTTCGGAAACTTCACATTAATCCTCAAAAACTCAATGATTTCTCCTTATCATACCAAAGATGCAGCTAAATTTAGAATAACCGTTCTCCAAAAGAATAATTAAACAAACGAGAAAAAAAAGACTTGTTTGTTTGTTTTATAACATTCTCAGTCAATCTAAGCTAATTTCCCCATTTTTAGAAGTTAATTCCAGGGGGTGAAGGAAGGATTCACTTTGGTTCTAGTAAATGTAGCGATATGCCAATTGAGAAATAAAGTTCTGCTTTCCTTTTAAAACACTTTACCTGTTTTTGGATAATATCACTCTGATTAGAAGCCTGAAGGGAGTGTTCCCGTTTTATTTCAATATGCTGCTGTTTTTTCTTCTGCTGTTGCTCTCTGAGCTGCTGTACCCTCTGCAGTTGCTCTTGGACACTGGCTTGAACAGTTACTACATTCTGGATCTGGTGGGTTTGCACCGCGCCGGCCTGCTGAATCTGAATTGGTAACTGGAGCTTAATCTGCTGAGGCAGGCCGCTCTGCTGAGCTTGAATCTGGGCCACCATATGGGACGGGAGTTGGGAAAACACTTGGACTTGCTGCTGAAGCTGTGGCACAGTAATGACCTTGGTCTGGGGGGGCTGAATCTGCAGCTGAGGGCGTGGAGGCGGTACCATGACCTGGTTGACAGTCGAAGCAGGTGACAGAGTTGGGACCTGGGGTTGCTGGGTCTGGATCTGCACGGATGGATGTGGTTGGATCTGAACCTGCTGCGGGGCCACAGTCTGTACCTGAGTTGGCTGGATGATCTGTCCTTTGGGTGGGGTCTGCAGACGCATAACTGGCTGGGCTTGGTTCTGTACTGGAGCTAGAGGTGGCCCTTGCGCAAGGCTCTGGGGTGGGGGCTGAGCCACAGCTGGAGTTATGGTCGATTGTGTTCTGGGTGGCTGTGCTTCAGAGGCGACTGCTGGACTTGGAAGTGAAGGTGGAACTTGAGCTTCAGGGGAGGGGTGGGTTTCAACTGGACCTGGCGCCTTCCCGGTCTGGGTCTGTGCCGGCATCACAGTCTGAACTGAACTGCTTGGAGGCTGAACTGGGAGCAAAGCAGGGGCAGGCTTGGGCTCTGCAGGGGGAAGCGCTGGCGTTGGCTGTGTTTGGGTCTGTGCAAGAGATGTTTGCTTCTGTTCTCCTGCAGCTGGGGAGATAAAAGCAAGGCTCATATTCACAGCTGCAAAAAACAGCTCCTCTGCCCTAAAAACATGCATTATCCAATAGGCAGTGATCTGAAGCCTGAACCTTGTGGTTTTTTTAAAAAAAATAATAATTTCGTTTTCTAAAAACCTCCCGACATAGCAGAGATTCTGGGGTTGTGTACTATTAAAATCCCTAAAAGCAGAGAAAATAACATGACTTAAAGTTACAGTGGAAACAACGTACAAAAACCAAGGGACAACACACCCCAAACGGCACCCCAAACCCCCAAGAGGCTTTAACCAGCCACGAGGGACATGGATCTAACAAACAAGTGGCCAGATCAACGATCACAAGGTTCCTGTCATGTTAACGAACGGGAGAGGTGAGATCACTGAATCCTAAGGTAGTCCACAAATCAGGGGCCTTGGGTCAGATTTTTCCAGAGCTATTAACATCAACTGGAACCAGCCCTGGAGAAAGGAAGAAAACCATGAACCCTTCCTGCACCATATACAGCCTGGTCCTAGTTTCTCACCATATTTCTCTATGCCTCTCACCTCTTGGATAATAATATCTGCCCTATGTCAGTTGTCCTTCCCGGTCTCTATTTTTTGTCCTCTAAAGACCCCGGAAAATCTTTAGCAACCTATCAACCTCCTTCAGACATCATTAGTCACAGCAACCTCCCCTGCTGCTTCTCAGCAGGTTCAGGGCGGCCAGATTAACACAAAGTCAGGTCAACTGCGAGGATCAGGTGAATCCAACCAAGCTTCTGCCACTCCAATTCTCACCATGACACCACAAGCCATCTGTTTGTTAAGAGACCAGTCTTGCTTCACCTGCAAGCCTTCATGTCACACAATATCTCCCATTCAGTTGTGCTACAGTCTTTTGGGTAGGCCCTCAAAACTATTCCTGCTATGACCTGAGACTCCACCTCTTGGACCCAGGTGGAAATGCACTGAATGAAGCCAAGATCGCATACACAAAGGCCCGTTCCGCTTCCACTAGAAAGTGGTCAAATCGTTTCTCCCACTCCTCCACAGAGCAATGTCCCATTCGTCTTCTACTCATATCTGAAACCTTCACTCCCCCAACCAGAGTGCAATCTAGCACTGCAACCCAAAGTCCGCCCAAGTGCTCCCAAAACAAAAATAGCAACAGCAGCAAAAGCTAATTATATTTCTGCCCAACAGTTATCCAACTTTCTCCCAACCATCACCTTGGGGGAAAAAAAAACCCTAAACATTTTAAAGCTTGTATCAAAATGCTGATTTTCCTTTTTTGGGTGTATGTGTGTGAGTGAGTGTTATGCATAAAAAGTATACCTGATATCGAGGTGGAAACTGTCGTGGAAGTGGTGCTGGCTGCTGTAGCTACTGTAGCTAATGGGGTGAACAGAAAGCGCTGAATGGTACCATTTGGCATAGCGGCTTGCATCAGTTGCTGACCTGGACCTGGGATTACCGTCACACCTTGTGGGATCAACTGCAACTGCCCAGTTGTCTGACCCTGACCCTGAATTACTACAGTTAATCCCTGGCTGCCACCCTAAGAAGAAGATAAGACAAAAAAATACAAAGCAAAAGTTATTAATGTCAATAAAAAAGCCAAGGCTGCTTTATGTTCTGAACTGCAACCCCATAAGAGTTAATATGGACATTGCAATCTGCACTGTCTACAATATAGACGTTTTCTAAAAGAAGAAAATTTCCTACCAATGCTCATAGCATAAACCCGTGAAAATTTAAAACCGAAAGGAGAAACTTGATATCATGATGTGAATCTCTTTAATATCTCACAACCTGTGTTTCAAGCACTGAAGAAATGCATGCAGTGTGCAAAAAGCAAAGAATTGAAACTAAAGAAGATGAAAAATCTCTCCAAAATTAGGATAACATTTATAAGCACTCTGTAGTTTCACTTTATAATAAAATGTACTACTTGAAAAGAACTATAGTCTTTTTTCTGAATACATGGTTCATTCTAAACAGCTGGGCAACAATTCCCCAAATCCCATTTTGCAGCTTCTGGAAATTCTGAAACTGTGTTGCTGAAATTCAGTGGTATATCACTGAACATTGAGTTCTCTCTGCCTGAGGCACTCCCCGATAAAGATATATATATATTTGGTGTGCTGATCTTTTGCTCATTACAGGAGTCCCCTTCTCTCAAATCATGACTGCTTACCTGTCCTTGTGTAAGCTGTGTGAGCTGCGCCATGGTAAGCTTCACCTGTCCCTGTTGAGGCCGAGGAGGATGTGGTGGAGTGGCTTGTGGCTGCAGATGCTGTGAAGGTATTCCTGCAGTTGTTGACACCTTTTGGCTGGCAGAAACTGTAGCAGGACTAGACACAGCTGTTGATACAGGCTGACCTCTGATGATCTGGGTGACCACTTGTTGTGTTTGGCCTGTATTAACGTATCACACGATTTTACAATCCTTTGGCCAGTAACTCTTATTCAAAAATTAACCTACCCAATCATTTAAAAAACTGCATTTTTCTTCTTCAGTAGTAAGATCCATTAACTAGAAAAATCAACAGTACACTGTTTAACAGAATCAGAGTTGGTTTCTTCAAATGGCTGAAAATAGTTTATATTGTCACACAGTTAATAATATTCTGATGAATTTTTTTAACATACTGAATGCAATTGTTTATAGTACAGAATGTACAGAAATGTTCAATTTATTCTGACACTCCGAGGTGACTTAGGAATTGTGTATCTCAAACAGATCTTCCAATGCTACAAGGCAAATGTTTTTGAAACAGTAGAGACTTTTAATAACCTTTTGTGATTGATGTTAACTATTCAAAAAAGAACAAAGACTGTACTAGCATGAGTTCTTTGTCTGAGCTTAGGCATCAGTTTTGATCCCGTTTGATTCAAATGGGAAAAAAGGAACTATGTAGTACAAAATGCAAGTGGCCATTTAACTTTTGGTTCTGGTGAGAGTGATTGAATCTAAAGCTCTTAAGTGTTATCAATTATTTAAATACAAATCCTTCAACCCGGACACGTTTGAATAAGTGGGAATGATACAGAAGAAAATTCAAAATGAGAAATAAACCACAACCTGCACACACTGGAAATTTTATATATATAAAAAATAACCTACCGGTTGGAATAACACCTTGCTGTACTACTACAGGTGTTCGGATGATGGTCTTTCCTAGAGCTGACTGCTGAAGAGGTGTTCTTATGACCGTCATTCCAGGCCGAAGAGGTGTCCCAGACATTACCTGTACAAGTTACAAACAAACTGTTCAACTTTTTCTTATCCTGCAAAGAACAGCAGATATGCCAAAGGCAACTTATACATATAGGTTTAAAATTGTGTAAGGATACAAAACAAAGCTATGAAAATAAAATACTCTTCACGGAAGCCACAAGAAAGCTTTTTAAAAATCAAATTGCATTTTTTTCTATTTAAACCTCTCTTCTTTTGTTCATATCCTAAAACTTATTTTTGCATCATTCAATAGCAGCAGTAACTGCAGCATCTCTCCCCAAAATGACAGCCAGTTTATGATAAAAAAATGCAAATGACATATTCTCAAACATTTCATATCTGAGTAAAGCAATCTATCCCGGATATCCTGATACAGTAACATCTGGATCATATGTCACCCAGAACTGCCAGTCAGTATTGCCCCTGGTCAATTGAAGAAACCAAAAAGACAGGATTTCAATGTATTACAGTACTAATTAAAAGATAAAAACTGAAATCATGCCAAAGTCACTCAAACAGGTCCTGTATTATCCTAATAGAAGAAAGAGTGAAACTTACTTGTGAAGCACTTGTTGTACAAACAGTCCCTGTATTATTTGGCCTAATAGTTACAGTTGCTGTCCTTGGCTGGAATGAAGTAAATGTTTGTTGGTTTGCTCCAGTAGTTGATGGAATGATGCCCAACACTTTTTGTTGCACCTGAACTACGCCTATTGGGAGAGCAATGTATTTATTTATTTAAAAGTGCTGCCAAGTCACAAGATAACATACATTGTTTAAAATGTTACTCTGATGATTTAAAAAAAAAAAGATTCCAACTTTAAAAAAAATTGTATCACAAATGACAAGGATTAGACTTGTGAATTAAATAACATTTTGGCTGAACAGGTCTATCCTGCATTCGTAATGTTGAATACAGCGAATACAAATATTTAATATTTTTGGGGTTTTTTTTGATACCATCAACCATGGTGTCCTTCTGGACAGGCTTAGGGGTTTGGGAGTGGGAGGCGCTGTGTTACAGCCTCTGTGGCCAGTTCTAGTCTGTGTTGTAGCAGAGGAGAGGTCGAGACCTAAGGCCCCTGCAATGTGGGATGCTCCAGGGCCCTCATGTCTCCTTTTGAACATCTATATTAAACTGCTAAGGGAGGTCATCAGTGTGGTATGTGGTGTCATCAGAATGCTGATGATACCCATTTATATATATTAATCCCTAGCCGGACAGGAAATGCTACAGTGGTGCTGTTCAAATGCTTGGAGGCTGCAAGGGTCTGGATGGGGAGGAACCAGCTTTGACTCAAACCTAGCAAGACGGAATGACTCTTTTTGGCTCTCTAGGCTCAGATGACATTTAATCTCTGACTCTCTATGGGGTGGCATACTTCCCCACCTCCGGACTGAGTTGGTTATGCAATTTGTATCTCTTAGACTCATAGCTCCTACTTGAGGATCAGGCAGCAGCTATTTGGGTGTGCGGTGGGGGGGGGGTCATTTGCATCTACTATGCTAACTGTGCCCTTCCCTGGCCTAGGAGCCCTTCCTCACAGACAGGTCGCTCATTGTAATGGACCATAGGGATGACTTTGGGGATGAGGGAGAAAAGTTGCCTAGGAGGAGGACAAATGGGGGAGGAGCCCATAGTCACTTAACAATCATAGAAAGATACTCAGGAAGGGCCTGACTTAATTGATCAGACATTTAAAAATGGTGGTAGGAATTTTTGCTTGCAAGATTCTGTTAGTGCAGGCTTACAATAAAGTAGATTTAGTTCACCTAGTTGTGTTTCCTGCCTCGTTTACCTGCGAGGGCTGACACTCATGTCTTGGTCACTTCCTGCTTTGGATTACTGAAACACTCTCTATATGGAGCTGACTGCCCTTGAAGACCACACAACTCATCCAGAATGCAGCGGTCGCACAGGGATGGATGCCCCTAGGTTTATCCTTCTAACACCTCTGTTGTGCAAACTGTACTGGCTTCCAGTTTCCTTCCAGGTGCAATTCAAGGTGCTGCTTATTATCTTTAATGCTCTGTATGGCACAGGGCCAAGTTACAACAAATAACAGAATAATGGAGTTGGAAGGGATCTTGGAGGTCTTCTAGTCCAACCCTGTGCTCAAGCAAGTGACTCTATACCATTCCAGACAAGTGGCTGTCCAATCTCTTCTTAAAAGCCTCCAATGATGGAGCACCCACAAATTCTGCGGTTGCCTGCAGGAGTCCTCTTCCTAAGAGCAACCACCCATCTTACCAATTCAGATAAGGTGGGCACACTCCTAGTCTCTTCCCTTAAACATTGCCACCTTGTGGGATCAGGAAGTGTGCCTTTTCATAACCCCTGCCCTATTAATTGCCTTCCCCTTGAAGTTCAGCAGGCCTCTACCTCCCAGCTTTCCAAAAAGCATTAAAGACCTGGTCTTAACCCCAAGTGCTAGGACAGGGTGAGATGGATGGGAGAATTTAACTGAGAGATTATATTTTGGAAGTTCAGCTTTAGTACCAGGTTTTTAAAATTTATGGTATTAGAAATATGTGTGTTACATTGTTTTATTATTGACGCTGTTTTAATTGTGATGGGGAGGCAGAGTTTGATATGACATGTTACAAATAAATAAATATTACAAATAAACAAACAAATAAAAAATAGTAGACAATACCTAAACTTGATTCCATTCACGTTTAAAGATAATAAAAATTAAATATAGTTAATGAGATTATTTTTCAGTAGTACATGTAATAGCAAGCCCCTTGTCAGATTAAAGAATTACAATTTGGGCCTTTAGTCTGCTACTGGCTACCTTTAACGTCTACCATTGATAAGTCGTATACTGAGACTTATTTTAAACACTATGTTTCTCACTTCAGACTGTGAAAGATAACTGCATGGAAATTTATAGATGCCAATGTAAACAAATGCCAGTCAGAGAAATTAAAACAGAGATTATGAACAAATCCCGAGTAAAGAAGGTCATAGATAATTTACTAGGAAACCCCCAATTAAAAAAAAAAAGAATTTAGTTTTTCATGACGTTTTCCTACCTCCTTGAGTAGCTGGCACATTAACAGCAACTATTTTGCTATTTGCAGGAAGAGGCAGCTTTGTAATCACTTTGCCCGCCATGGTTACTGGACTGCTGGCAATCTGGAAAGTCTGACCACTGCTAGATATGGTGGTTGCTGATGTAGCAGCCGTGCTGGTGGCTAAAAAACCAGAAATTGGGGCCAAAAACAAAAAATCCCAATGTATATGTGTAGATTTCTTTTGACAGTTAACTCACATCAATAAATCAATCAATAGCAACGTTTCTATTTCACTCTTCTGCCCAGATGACAACATCATTATATAGTGCAACTGCATTCACCTGGACTTTTAAATATACAGCCTTCATTAAAGAAAGGCTAATGAATCTTTTTTTTAATTGGAGTTGGAGGGTAAGAGTAAGTTTTATAAAACTATGGATGTGGTAATGCATAAAAACATTTTCAATATTTATTACAACATTTAAATACCAATTCTTTGGGGCGTGGAAGTCTTTGGAACAAGCTCCTTGCTCTAAGACTTTGTGGCAAGTCAAAACCGATACATAAATTAACAGCTGGTTGAAGCTTATGAACTCAAAAGAAGATAGCTTTCCCTCAAATAATTTTTTCCACGAATGGAGGGTCATCCTACATTTTTCCATCATTCAGTAACAGAGAAAGATATAATTGAAAGCAGAGGGTGCTGCGGTGGCCTAGAGGTGGAGCTCTTGCCTCACAATCAGGAGGCTGTGAGTTTGATCCTAGGTAGAGGCAGATATTT
>JANHFK010001785.1:78859-94271 GCA_036250565.1 Sibynophis collaris
AGCCAGCGCATGCTGGCTGAGGAATTCTGGGAGTTGAAGTCCACAAGTTGTAGAGTTGCCAAGGTTGGAGACCCCTGCTCTAAATAACACTAGTGGCATGTATTAGTACACGAATTGTGATTATTTTGAAAGGTCTCAAGCTCTTGGTTGCTTGTTAAAACGAGGCTTATCAAGCAAAACCCGTTTAACAACATAAAGCAAACTTACTAACAAAGCATTTGTCTAGCCATAACAATTCTGTAGCCCTGCCTGGTCTCATTCCACTATACCCCAGCCACAGGACTAATCATGAAAGGAATAGGAATAATTCTGTACCATAGCTCAGAACTGGAGATCAGAGTTTTCCCCCCATCCTTTTGGATAATCTTAAAATAATAATTTTTTGCAGTGTTCAGTTCTTTAGGCTGCATTGATTTTAAGGGGCTCAAGTTAAAAAGAATGGGATTCCAGGATATTTCTACTTTCTAGTTTTTGGTCTCAGTGAGTACTTTTCAGCATATTCAAACTTTACAGTGCATACCCTCTGCAAACTCTGTTTCATCATCACTCCACATATCAGATACTTGCATTAGGTACAAGATTCCCTACCCCAATACTGTTCCATATCCTGATCAAGAATCAGTTAATAAATCTTTCTTCCTAAATACACATACAAGGAATATTATCCTCCTGTTGAGAACAGGTCCAGTATCTTAGGGACAAAATCATAAGCAATTAAAATTTTTAAGCGATGACAATTAAAGTACTGGATTATAATATATTCACAAAACATGCACAACAAAATCTTCTCCCACTCAGTGTTCTTATAATTTTTTTAACATTGTTATAAGAGTGTACCTCCAAGTGATACCAAAAGTTGGTCTTGGGGATGGATAAGGCCAGATGTCCAAAGCAGGCTTAGCGGTATAGTTGAAACACGGAACTTCTCTAATCCCTCCTTTTCTTGCCAGCTTCTTCAAGTCATCGCTAGGTAAAACAAATATGCTCTTTTTGCTGCTTTTAGTAACAAACTTTCTATAAGACGGCAATGCTGTTCCAGAACGAGTTTTTTTAGGTCTTGAAAATTTCATTAGTTTCACTTTGTCCCTTGTGGAATATTCCTTGCTGACTGTCATAGAAGTCACCAATGTTCCACTTGGGGTTGTCAAGGAATCAGTCACTGTCGTCGTAACCACGGTTTTACTATGCTCTTTTACAGAAATAACATCGGTTGTGGGAGCGGTAAGCTTTGTTACAGTGGTGGTGGTTGTAGTCATTACAGTGGATATGGAACAATTTTCAGCTGATGACACCACACGTTCTTTATCCTCCTTGACTGCTGAAAGCTCTGATACTTTATAAACAGTTTTTGATTCTGTAGAAATGGTAGACGTGGTGGTCACTTCTGTCACAACCGCTTTCACTGCACTCTCTCCATTGATGTTTTTACCTCTGTGTGTCTGCAGTCCATTCTGGTCAGCAAAGTCGTTACTCAAACTAGATTCTTCGCATGAAATTACAGGCGAGAGGGCAGCCTTCTTAATACACGATGACTCAATCTCCATGCCTTCTGTTTCACTACTTATACTGTTCTCGTTACAGGAATGGACAGCTGTGAGGGATGCATCATCAACCGGACTAGATCTTTCAGAAGAACACTGCTTCCTTCCACTGTCCTGAGCAGACCGAGACGTATCCTCTTGAGGTAAAACACCGCCTCTAGGATCACAGTCGGGGTCCACAGAGCTCCGTACAGAAAACTCATTGTCTGAATGTCTTCTCTCATCCACCTCTTCCACAGCAATATCTCCATTCATAAATGGCTTTACAGATTCATTAGAGGGAAATGATTTACCTAGCAGATTGTTTTTATTAATATTATTGACTTTAGAGTCCAGGTTACTCTCAGCGTCTCTTTTTAAGCATTCTTCTTTTGGTACTACTTTAAAATCAGCATCTTTTCCATTCATCTGATATGTTGCCGACTTTCCTCCGTCCATCTGGACATCGTGTTCTCCATTTTTATTGTTGTTTTTATCGGCAATGCTTTTAATCTGATCAATGCACTTGCTTATGGAAGTTGGAGGATCACACTTTGCCTGCTCTAGCTTTTCACCATTTGTTTCAGCAATTTTAGAGTGTGTAATTTCATCAATGATGTTTTCTCCTATCATGTCAGGAATCTGGGCTTCAAATGCCTTCTCTGAAATAAGCTCAGTACGTAATGATTTTAGGCCTTCCAGGGCTTGCTTGGGATTTAATGCCATCTTTGGTTCAGATGCATCTTCATTGCTTTTCGGTAGACTCGCATTTGTGTTATTTGCTGCATGATGATCCTCTAAATTACAAACTTCTACAGAATCACAGCCCTGTTTTTCAGTTTTTAAGGTTTCATTTCCTTTCTTAATAAAAGATGCAGTCTCTTTTTCACAGTTCTGTTCAATTCCCTCTGGCTGTGTATGATGTTCACAATTAGGCCCTGTGATTTCCTCTGAACTTTTTTCATTGTCCCCTAACACACTGCATTTAGTTGATTCTTTATTGTCTATTGCTTGAGAATGTTCCATGGTTGAATTACCCTCCTCCTTACTCAGCACTTTATTTTTTTCCGTATCCACTGGTTCAGAAGCACTTCCATGAGCATTTGCTGCTATCAAACATTGAGAATCTGAGCACTGACCCGAAATGAGACCTGATTCTTCATCTAAAAGTCTATTCAAGCAAGACAAGGATTGGACTGATTCACTGGTTTTATTGAAGTGGAGGTTGTTAGGTGACAAACAGTCTTTAACAGGATCTTCAGACTGCTTTGTACCTGAAATATGGGCTCTCTTTTCATCTGTTTCTGCCTTAGCTAATGGTAGGTCATCTGTATTCCTTTGTGGACTCAGAGATTTACAATCTGAGGAATTGGAAGCAGCTTTAAGCTTAATTCTTTCCAATCTCTGCTTTTCCTCCAGTGTAAACTGTTTTACTCTTCTTTCAAGTAGTCCATCTAATTTTGATGTTTTCACTTTCCTTTTGTAACATGTCCTTAAGTGAAAACCTTCACTAACGTTTATTAAATCTGCAGTGATGGGAGTTTCTTCACATTTGGGGGAAGTATCCATTTTCACTTCATCTACTTCCATAGGTTCTTCCTTGATGTCTTTATCATTTTCACAGATTCCTTTTTCATCTATAAAAAATGTTTAATCAGTAGGACACTTTATTAATCAACACATACACTGACAAATCCAAGTCCCCAACCAGGGCAGCTTCCAATTATACAATGTACTCCCATCATTATGTAAAGCAGGGGTGGGGAACGATGGCCCCTTTACGACCAATGGCTGATTCAGGAATTCTGGGAGTCGAAGTCCATGGGTCGTAAAGGGGGCCATTATTCCTCATCCCTGATGTGCAGCATCAATAACAATAGCACTTAGCACTTAAGATTTATACACTGCTTCACAGTGCTTTTAAAGCCCTCTCTAAGCAGTTTACAGAGTCAGCATATTACTCTTCAACAATCTGGGTCCTCATTTTACCAACCTCGGAAGGATGGAAGGCTGAGTCAACCTTGAGCCTGATGAGAATCGAACTCTGGACAGTTGGCAGAAGTAGCCTGCAGTACTGCATTCTAACCACTGTGTCACCGCGGCTCATAGTTCAACTATGTAGAGAATCCTGGAAGTCCGAAATCCTCATTTGGAATGAATTCAGACTGAGGAAGGCTAATCTAAATTGTGACTAATTACATATTATTTTGCAACAATATATGCAGGCATATGGAATTAATAAAGCACTGTTTCTACCATGAGAAATTATTTTCTCTAGACTGTCTTCAAGTAAACGTTGCACGCATAAACATTTCACTCAATCATGAAAGGTTAGATGTTTATTAAAACGGATAAAAGTGTTTATTACCTTCCTTCGCTTGATCTGATTTTTCAAAATGTCCGTCAATTTCAGCTTTTTCTTCATTTAGTTCATTTTCTTCCTTGATTTGACTTTTCTTCATGGTCTCAGAATGTTCAGTTTCTTTTTGGTCCTTTTTATGTGGTTCATGGAAACTCTTTATTTTATCTTTCAAAGAACAGTGCTCTACTTTTACTTTTGCTGGATTTTTCCTTTTATCCAATTCGTGCTGTTGTTCTGTGATAGCAGCATTGTTCTTTGCTGATAAAGAAATATGCAGATACTCATATGATGTTGGTCACTTTGTCAGTATGAGCCTCTCACACAGACATACACTTTCAAAAGACTTACTCCAAGCCTAGTACTATATTCAGAAATAGGACTACTGCAATTACAGTAGTGCACTATTTTCCTCCCTGAAATGCAATTTTACTTAATAGAAATGTTATTGACTATGAAATCATACAAGAACATAAGATCCAACAAGATCTTAACAGAGAAAATTGACTAAACCTGAGCACCAAAAGTATTAAAAGCTATTATCAATTACCACATAATAAAAACAGTTATTTCTGTATCAATAATAACTATTAGAAAATTACATTGTTATAACAAGTTTGCAAAACGATTCTGATCTTATAGAAGCTCTCACTAGGACAGGGGTGTCAAACTTGCGTTGTCACAGAGTTGTCATGTGAGGTCTCGTGACTCCCCCCCCTTGCTAAATTGGGGGTGGGCGTGGCCAACATGTGACGCATCTGGCCCGTGGGCTGCGAGTTTGACACCTCTGTACTAGGCAAAACAGACGTGATTTCCTTCTGCTGCAGTGCTTTCTTTCCTACCATACCAAAAGGCCCCCTAACCTTCCAGAACAGATTTTCTGATCACATCAAACGGGGAAAAATCAATAAAAGTGATTTTCATCTGTGGAAACATTCTATTTGTCAGAGTCTGCTCTATATAGCTTTGAATTTATTACACTGGGGTTTAGGATATATTACTAAAACCACATATTTTCTCTTTAATTACAAAATTTAATATAGTTAAATGGACTAGCTGTAGAAATTTGATATGAAACCAAATTACAGTAGTTTGCTTCTTCCATTATTTAGAAAATTAAGACACATGTGAATAATTAGCAACTTTTTACAACAAAACAGAGTATTTTACAGATGTATATTTTTCTCCTGAAATGCTTGCTGTAATTAGAAAGAAATTAAATTACAATGTTGCTTGAAAATACATAGTGAAAACTAGTGTTTGATGTTTTAAACCTCACTTCATATTTCAAAATCATAGCTATATTTTGTAAGGCACCCAGATTCTGTTGGATTGCTCAGTTATAATAAAATCAATGAAATAATAAAAATGATAATGATGATTTCCAGCACTTACCAAGTAGTAACTTTCTATAGTTGACATTAGTATTTCCAGGTAATCTGGGTACAAATCTATGAACATGTGTTTTACTAATCCATATCCATCCACCATATCCTGTTACTCTATATTCTTCTCCTTTTTGTTTCCAGACCTATGAAAAAGTTGAAATACATTTTGTTAATTTTTATATGAATTTGCAGCCTTACCACACATAAAATATGGCTTTGAAATAAAGCTTCAATTTTTTTTTCTTAGAAGTTAACGCTTTATCTATCCAAGTTCTAAACAACCTTTTGCTTGGCAATTTATTTTTTACAATGAAAAGTCGCATAGCATTTAGAAATAATTGGTTAGGAGTGCACATTCCCCCCAGAGCAAACTGCCTCTGCCTAAAACAGAAATCCTTTTCATCAGAATGAAAAGGTGACAATAGAACTTATTATTCAGGTTTCTTGAGCATAAAAAACAGCTAGCTTTAGAAAAAATTAATAAAACTGTCATATGTCTACTCTGTGAATTCAGCTAATGCTGAAACTGAAAGTTTATCTAAGGTCTGGTGCGAATACATGCGACTTAGTTAACAGCCATTCTTCACTGCCAGGTTGGTATATCAGGAGCAGACATCTGACTTGAAAAAAGCAGACGAGTAATCTTGCATCCTGATTTCTCTAGTTTCCTTGGAAGATCAAACAATGCTTAGGTTCTCAATTCTGATTAATTCAAGCGGTAACTGTCAAGATGTTTAAAACTGAACGTTTGTCTTCTCCTTATTACCTTGCTAAAAGGATTGACCAAGAATATTCTCTTTTAAATTACTGTGATCGTTAGCACTGAATACTGTTTCAGTGGTAACCATACATCTATCCCTCGTTTAGCTCGATTATCTAGGTTAGCAACCATTTGCAAATATGACAACATATAACAGTAATTAAAAATTCATTTCCAGCCAATGCACACATTTATAATCAAATTTCATCTGCCTGACAAGAATGCATGCCTGAGTAAGACTGGCATACTGCACAGGAGAATTTTATCTTAATGAGACTGCAGCAACCGGTGGTCTTCGTAGTCACTGTCTGTTATCTGTCTGTCTGTCTGTCTCCCTCTCTCTATCACATGTCCCATTAGTTATGATTCTGCTTAATCTTCTGTCTCTGGAACACAACACAGACACTAAACGAGAAGTGTGTCTATGGTATTATGTGAACTGCATTCAAGTAGGCAATAAATACAGTTTATGTATTAGTTATAAAAAAAATCAGCTAATAATTTATTACAAAGAAATCTGAAGCAGTTTACAAATCCTAGGCCTGGAATTAAACTAAAATAAAAGCTGGAACAAAAAAAGCAGCATTATACATGATGGGGAAAATTAATAACCAATATATAAAGAGGATTTAAAAAAAACATGCCACCATGTTGGGACCTGGTATATTACAGGGGCTAACCACAACAATATAAGTCTTAATTAAGAAATCACAAATCACGCATATACATGGACACTGGGCTTAAAAAAGCAAGTGTACAATTGTACAAACCAACGGAACGGCAATAGAATATAGTATATATCAATAGACTATACTGCTAGAATAGGAACCCCTGCTCTGGATTCATCAATCTGGAAGAGGAACTGTGGGCAGGCCTGTTAACGATAGTGAATTGGGTACTTTTTCCACTATTTTCATTCATTCGTAGGAAAATGTGTGGCTCTCTGGCTATTCCTGAATTATAATTTCCAGTATTCCTCAATATTGGTAGTGTTGCTAAAATACAGCAAAGTCTAGAGATTTAACTATCTACCTCTATGTTACTTTTCAGTTTTTCCGTAAGTGGCTCCACTGTCATTCTGCCCATACCCTTTAGACACTATTTTCTAATATTCAAATGGAATCTGTCATTGAAATCCATTATTCTACATATAGAAGGACAGATCTTGATGTTCTTTAGAAACTTATTTCAGACATCTGTTACTATTATATTGCCTTTCTTCTTTCTCAAGAAGAAAAATTCTAACTTCATCGATCTCTCTTCACAAGATTTTTCTTTATCCTGAATCATTTTTATTGTCCTTCTTTGAATTTGCTTCATTTTACCTGGATTTACTGTTTGATTTCCAGGACTAGATAAAATAGTTAAGGAACGTGTCTGAGTATGTGGTACAAATATTACTTCACATGATTTGGAATGTGCATTTTTATTGATGCAACATTTGCCTCTCGGGCAGTCACTTCACATTTCTTTTTGGTTTTCAGTTTTGTCCACTGGGCCTTATTTTTGTTTGTTTGATTCACTTCGTTATGAACAGCTGCATCCTTTGTCAACTCTTGTTGTGGAGTCACCTTTCTTTGATCTGAGACACCTTTGCCCTCTCTTTTCAACTGGGTATGCTGACTCATTGCACCCATTTTCCAATTTTTAAAATTGAGGGTTCCACTTCTGAGTGCGTCTGAGTGCATCTCAGGCAGAAATTCAGACAAGCCTTAGGGGTCACAACGGTGTAAAAGTCACCCATGATGGTTAACAATCAGCTCTCAGGTCACCCACCTTGCAAATACCTGTGATTCAGGATATGATCCTTTTACTCATCACACATGAATGCACGGTCTGTCAGAACTGCCTGTTTTTCCCTATTCCCACAAAACTCAGTTGCATAAGGGTTCTTGAAAGTAAAAGGGGAGCAATTTTATTCCATAATTTACTTTTCCCTCTTGCTCAGATTCTGGTTGTTAGAATTTCCATGTGCTAAGTCAAAAGTCAGCGTGTTTTAATTCTGTGATCTTCTCAGCTAACTGTTTAACAACCATCTACGTACCATGCTTACCAGAGTAAGAGAGAAAAAGATCACACACACTCTTTTGGGGATATAGGTTTGCCATTCCCAGCTGGACTCCTTAAGAAATTGACCTCCACTCAGAATTCACTGGGGGAGAAGAAAAAGGGTCCATCTAAGAATTTCCCTTAATTAACTCTAACCACATTCAATATCAAATATCTTTGGTGATCAAATGAGCAAGATTACATCCCTAATGGAGTGAGATCTCATTACAGCAGCACTCCAAATTCATTCAGATCCCTTCTTTTTTTGTTTATTGTATTACTGCATTTTTTTCAACCTTTCATTCCATTAATATTCACAACCTTTTAAATTTACTCAAAAAGTAGCAATCTGCTAAAATAAGTTAGTTTAAAAAAAAAGAAGAGAATACGGTTATGTAGAACTAATACCTGGTGTTTGATGGGAAAGGTATATTTCACCCAAGTTGCTTGTTGCATGGTTTCTTCTTCCTCTTGTTTTCTCTCCTTTTTTTTCGCCTTCTCTTTTTCTTCCCTTTCAATCGCTGTCATTCTGCGTAACCTAATCGTAAAATACACATAAAGAGTATTTAAGGTATGAAGCTGGCCTAGCATTGTCAAGTACTCAGGGACAGATTATCGGAACTGCTTTTACACACACTCAAATATGTTACCTGGTGTGACCCAAGGACTCCCTCCAAATGGGCAGCATAACAACTGGTTTAATTGCGCATTCCAATATAGCCAGAGCCAATGCAAATTCTCTAGGTTTGCTGCACATCTGGACAGCTTTGATCCAATTAGATCTGTAATTCGACAAAAGTATGAAGTACAGTAAGTAGGTTGTGTTCACTAGGCCATCTTCAACAGCAAAACAAAAACAATAGCAAGCAACAGCCACACTGATGCAAAACAAACCAACAACCTTGAAGTGATGGTATAACTTAACCCTATCTTCAACCTCAATCCTGGGTCTATTGGCGTATATCTATAGTATGATAAAATATAAAATCTGATGTTATTTTCATTCAAATCCCTCCTTAATGTCCCCCCCACCTTTGCAATGTCTTTTCTATATCTGTTCTCTTTGCAACAGAAGCAACTACCTAATACTTTTATGTTTATCTTATTTTTACTTCTTTGTTTTTTCCTTATTTCTCTAGTGTTGAATGTTCAATTGAAAGCTCCTCAACTCTGGTTTTCCCCCCCATAATTTAATGCTCCTATACCCAATATACCTATGGAAACCATAGATGTCTTTACCTGTGTGAAGCCCAGTTGGGATGGAGGAAGGAGGAGGGGATGTTATTCTCTAGCTGAATTATTGTTAATCTTAGTGTAGATATTGTGAGAACTTTTGATCCATGGACAGAACCATTCCATTTGAACTCTCCAGCAGGACTTAGACAAAACTTGTGAGAAAGATGACGTCTTTTGTCATGGTCTTCTCGGTGTTGATGTTTATTCAGAGCAAAAGAATTGGTAGCGTATTGATTATGGTAGACACGATACTTCCCTTCTTGACCCAGCTTAAAATAATTGCTGATGCCTGCTTTCATTATTATTTCCTTCTTGGTATTCATTCGGGAAATTTCCCCTTGAGAATTAACCACAAGCACCTATTGAAGTCAAAACAAAACAAACAAAAGCAACAAAACTTAAGAACTTTTTTAAAAAAAAACTTAAATCTCAAAGTTTTAAACAAAAGGCAAAATTCTACAGCTTTTAGGAACTACTATGTTAAAAATGAGCAATAATGTTTACTATGGCATGTATTTGACCATATAGGGTTTGCCTCGTATAATAGTTAGTTTCCTACATACCATGGTAGATATTGCTTTTAAACCAAATCTATACACTTAACTCTATTGCCAGGGTTGTCATTATCTCTTTTGAAAGGGAAGTTCTGTTTTTCTTTTTATTTTATTTCTCTATTATTTGTAACACATAAAGTCTTTCTGGAATTCAACAATACAAGTATAGTGATAATAAATAAACACATGAACAAACCTCGGTAATAAACTAGGCTTGCATTCCATTAACATATCTGACCAAAAGAACATAAGCATGACTCACAATCCCTGATAGCAGCACAGAATTTTTGAATTCCAGAACAAAGAAACTGAAAGCACATGTTTAGGAAAACAAGTACCATTTGAGATTCAGAAGCATACAAATATAATAATTATAATAATAATACACATGTATATACATATGTGCATAGCTATTGATGCCTTCATTGCTGGCATTTCCTTGCATATTTGTTTCTGGTTTTGTCTGTAACTCGTATCATTTTGCCACTTCAATGAATCAGAACACTTTTAATTTTTCAACTAACACAAACCTCTTTGCCTTCTTTAAAAAGCTTATTTGCTTCATGTGCTGCAGCAGCAACCTGCTGACTTTTCAGCTGACTGAGTTTGCTATCTGGATTTCGTAACCTAGTGACCATTCGCGTTGAACCTGGAGTGCCTATTCCACTGTTTGGAGAGTCACTTCTCTCACCATTAGATTTATCACCTATTGGGGGGAAAAAAAGCTTAAATAGGAATATACAAGTAAGGCAAATGAGCACAGCCAGTTTATACTAAAAATTAGCACCCAGTACATTCTTATTATTAAGCATTATTTGTACCTAAATCCTCTGAGTTCTGAGAACCTCCTTCAGTGGTTTCCACTTCATCAGAATTCTTTACAGATTCACTCTGCATAGAATTTGGTTCATTGCTACTGCTATTTTCTGGGTCTGACAAAAGTGCTTCAGCAGATAAATCTATGTTCAGATTAGGAATTGTCTTAGTTGTTTCATCTGCCAAAAAAGAAAAGGCAATTTAAATACATAGTATTCACCTGAAGAACATTTCCAATACAGAACATTAACATCTGAAATCAGAAAGCTACAAGTCTCGTAATTATATATGATAGATAAATATCTATAATATTTTAAGACTGGAACTAGGGGGGAGGGAGAGGGCGGATGGATCAGAAAAGTTATAAGGAAAGACAACTGCCCGCTCATAATGTACTTAATATTAATTAGAGTTTATTTCAAAAAATCATGTTGACAAGCCACCATCTGTCATAATATTAAATATAGTTAAGAGGTGGTTATGAAACTGGAGGAATTTGGGCACTTTGTGATTAATAATCTTCCCCACTAGGAAGTTTTAATCCACAATTCTTATTAATACAAGATAGCAAGATTTTGGATTTTATAATCCAAAGCATATCATTTATATTTTATTATAAATACCAGCATTAAATAATCAGTTCTGATAGTCATTAAACTATCAGTTAGTATAATAGCAAACATAGTAATGTGAAAGATGTTCATTAAACATATTTAACCAATGTTTATTAATTTTGCACCAAAGTTTAGGTAAACTAAATTTGTGCTGAAAAATCAGATATATACCAACCATAACTCCAACAATAGCAACTGCAATTAAACTTATATATTGCTCCATAGTGCTTTACAGCCCGCTCTAAGCAGTTTACAGAGTCAGCATATTGCCCCCAACAATCTGGGTCCTCATTTTACCGACCTCAGAAGGATGGCAGGCAGAGTCAGCCCAGAACCAGTGAGAATCGAGCTGCTGACAGTTGGCAGAATTAGCCTGCAATACTGCATTCTAACCACTGCGCCACCACAGTTCAATACTCTGAACTCAATAACTATACAGTGATAAAGAAAAGCAAACAGCATTTAACTTTAGGAAACTAATAATTCAACTCAAGACACAAAAAATAAAACCATCTATGTACCTGAAATATCCTTAAGAACTTCTGAGGCTATGTTTTTGTCTGCCTTATTATCATCAGAAATTTCTGAATCACATCCTACTGTGTTCTTCCCTTCAGAAGCATCAGCCTCTTCTGCAGAAACATTTGTGATGCTGCTTCCAGGAAGTGATAGTCCAGAATTGTTTTCATCATAGGCATCTGATGATTCTATAGGAAACACATGATAAAAGTTCATAAGCATTTTTAATATTGATTTACCAATCATTTTTATTTATATCCCATCTTCAATATTTTTCTAAATCTCAAGGGTGATGAACAATGTTAATTGAACTTGAACTAAAAATAAATTCATAAAAATCTGCTAGTATCATCTGTCCTGAATAGCATCACTGGAAAAATACACCTGATTCTTCAGAGAAAAAATAACTGTATTGATTATAAAATTTAAAATGTTTAAAATGTATCACCATTGCTACTGAAACAAATACATTAACTAAGCAGGTATATCACTATTACCTTCCTTTCCTCCTTTTTCAGAACTTTCCTCTGCTACTATTTCCTTGTTGACCTCCATCTGTTGGTTTGAAAGTTCTTCTTTTCCATTCTCAGTATCTGTGCACTCTTTATTTTCAACCGTAGCTTTCTCTTCATCAGCAACTGAGCTTCTGTCCTCTAATAGTTCCCCTTTTCTGCCTCTGACTGCTTCCATAATTTCTTCTAAAGCAAACATGGGAGTAGAAGATGAATCAAGGCCAACTTTTTCAAGTATAAGAGTACCATCGATATGTTCTAGTTTTGTAATGCACCATGATACCCTTTCAAGACACAGAAGTATATATGTGGCAGATCTATACGTGAAAAGGAACTGAGTACAACTGACAGTTGGTAATTATGCAGCATTGTGCACATCATTAACTTTTTCTATCTTTTTTTTTAATGGGGTGGCTTTTTCAGAAATGTCGGCTCCAGTCACATTGTGTCTCAAATTTATAATTGCAATAGTTTACAAGCGAAATTCTGGTCCCAATTATGGCCGTAACTCAAGGAATACCTGTAACTTTCTATATTTATGCATCAATAACAGATACAGAATATTTGAGGAAGAAATAAGAATTGTATGCTGACATTCAAGAAATAACTAATGCAAATACGAAAAGAATATAACATGGGAGATTTCAACCTGAACAATGGAGACAAAGAAGTGGAAACTGTCAGCTGATTTATTTTAGGAGAAAAGAATGAGGCAGGTGACCACTTGATGCACTTGTCAAAAAATCAGCTGAGGAATACATGGTTTATTTAATCGAAATGGACACCTCCAAGTAGATGATACTGCAGCCAAAAGTATAACATCTTATGCTGCCAAAGAGGGAAACAAACAATCTCTCTCTCACATAAAACTTAGGCTGCTGCAAACCGTGGCTTTAATCATGGATGACTTGTATCAAAATTGGTCTCAAATTCACCTTGAAACTACATGGACACCAGGGAAATATGATTTTGTTTCATTTCTATAAGCAGTTAAGATTGAAGAAACAAACAAATTTGACTTAACTTGGTGGAACAACCACTACACAGATTATGGGAAGGAAGGAAGAAAAAAAAAACTTCATCAATGAAACACCTCTGGAGCATATCCATTCCAACCTCCCCCTCCCAGCAACATGAAGGCAAATTGTTTTCAGAGAAAAACAATTCAAATTGCCGAACAGAGTAGGAAAGCTAAAACCACTGATAAAAGAGATAAAGAAAGATAGCTAAATAAAAGATTTTAATATAAAGCTAGAAAAAGAAATTAAAGAAAATTACCGGAATGAGATTTCCAAAGAAATGGAAGATAGAAATGAAAAGGGACATACTAGAGATCTTTTTGTCTTAATAAAGAAAATCCAGACACTATTCATTCTACATAGAGGAACAAAGAGACAGAGATGGGAAGGAAGTGAAAAATTGGAATCAAATGAAAAATAGATGGAAGGAACAGACTGAGGAATTGTATATGACTACTAATGTTCTTTAACAAGCAGAAATTTGAAGCAGAGCCCAGTGTACCGGAAGATGAGAATATAGACACTGAAACTTCTGTCAAAAATGAAAATGCCTGGAATTGATGGCATTGGTATTATCATATCCACAGCAGCAACTGCAAAACTATGTCAAAAAAGTGGTATATCAGTAAATGGCTGAGACTGGAAAATGTCAGTGTTCATCTCAATTCCAAAAATGGGTGACATATGACAAGCAATGCATAAAAGTCCTGATATTAGATGTTGTGGAAAATCATATAGCCATCATGCAAAAAGGGATTCCGTGATTTTAGAGGCATTTGAGATCACACTGCAAATGTTCAATAGAACATGGACATTTCAAATATCTGTCGTTAATCAACTACTGTAAAGCCTTTGATGGTATCGAATGTAAAGGTATTATGTAAACTGGTTGTAGGCTGGAAAAAGTGTGCAGCATGTTCAATTGCCATTTCTTATGCAACTTATATACAGAAATGATTTTAAGGAACATAAACAAATCAGAAACTGGAATATCAATTGGCAGCATAACCCTATTAGCCTTTCATAGGGCCCTAAAAGCCTGGGTATACATAAGGAAATCTCTACTCTAACTGAAAATTAGATGGGACGGTGGGGTTAAATGAACCTTCAGCTAAGAGTTTCCCCAAGAGGGAAGGAAGATAATTAATTTCATCCACTCCATTCCCAGCGTATTTATTCACTGTAATATTTGAAAAACATCAGAACTAAATGAGGGCCCCTGAACTATAAAAAAATCTGGTTTAAACAAATAAAAACAAATCTATTAAAGAAATACACTGGCAGGTCAAAAGAAATAGGTTGGTAATTGCAAAGCAGAACTCAGACAGAGAGATACCTGTTATAGTTGTTAGACTATATACAGCTAGTAATCTAACGATTTGGAGAAAAATCCATTCTAATAAGACTTCACACAGTCAAAGGTAATTATTATTACTGTGTTTCCCTGAAAATAAGACCTGGTCTTATTTCCCCCCTCCCCCACCAAAAAAAGGCATCAGGTCTTAATTACCCCTTATTTTGGGGGGTAGGGCTTATATTGGGAGCATGTGTAAAACTCAACTTAGGGCTTATTTTTGGGATAGGTCTTTTTTTCAAGGAAATATGGTAGAAAATACAAATGTTCACCATTCTAACTCACTAACATTTTAAAAAATAAAACATTACATTATTTTGAAAAACTAAGTTAATCAATGGTTAGAAATATGACACCAGAGTCATTCTTTAAATGGCACATTACAATAAACAGTATCCAAATGCCAAAGGAGGACCAACCAAAAGATGCCTTGAAGAACCCCATCACCAAGATCACCTAAAAAAGTTATAGGTGGTCTTCAACTTATGATCATTCGTTCATTGATTGTTCAGAGTAACAATGCTAAATGGACTTACGACCATTCCCTGAAGTTATGGCCACTGTCATTTTGTTCACTTCATTCCATGAATGTGGAAATACGCTAGTGCTGGGTGCTTAAATCTGACCTGCGCGGCCGGCCTGGAAATAGCAAAGGACCGGCCTGCGGTGTGTCTGGCAGCCAACATGGGATGGCCCCGTGCCCCGTTTTCGG